>WOGP01005274.1:0-13276 GCA_015342065.1 Leptinotarsa undecemlineata | reverse complement strand
CTGAAAGAGTCGACCTTCAATTTTGGAACGGGCACACTTGCAGACCGGTTTCGGGCTCATTAGCCACTCATCAGTGCAAGATAGTGACCATCATCGACCTCAAGTCAATGATATTCCATAATTGAAAATCGGAATTCTTTCAGAGTATTTCATTCCTCTTCCTAAGTTGGAGCGAAACAACAATATGTCACTCCATCTAGAGGTACTAACCAACTAAATATCCGTAATTTGCTCGATTCCTTTGAATAAGGAAGAAAAACTTTGTTATTAGTCAGTGGGATATGCTTGAAGACTGGCACTAAACAAATTTCAAGAAATGAACTTTAAACGATCAAACCAGTCTCGAATATACCTACTCGGTAGGTTAAATGGACTGACGCCTATTAGTTTTCTGATAGGCAGTTTTCTGCCTGCAGTTCTCTACAATGTTAGCTGACTCAGAAAATTTCACTTTTCAATGATTCAAAACGATTTTGTGATTTTTTTTTGTTTTCTGGCGTTACTACCTCATTTAGACGTCCACTGTATTCTGCATCGTCGGTGTCGCTACGACAACGTTTGAAGTCAGCAAACCAACGTTTCATTGTTGTTTCTGATGAGGCGGAGTCCTTATTACACTAGCACCATCCATGTATTAGGCCCAAGACTTTACAGCCCATGTATCATTCTGTAACCGATCTTGAATGCTATACTCGAGAAAGGGTTTAACGTTAATTTTTTGCTATTTTTGTATCAACGTCTAACCCACCCATGTCTTCATGGATGCTGCAGCATAAGTTCATGACACCCAATCAAATAATCTTGCTTCCTGTACTGGTGTACTTCCCTAACGTGCCTAACATTCGCATAGAATATCGCAAGCTGCCTATGTTCCTTTGTAGCATTGCAAGCAATCTACATTCATTACGAAGTGTTACATTTCTCGACAATAAGAAAGGAGTGGACTTTGTAGTGTCTATACAAGACAATCGATCTATTTAGAGATTTCCAACTCATCAGAATTATGTGTCTTTCTCTTGGATCTTTGACCAAAAGAAAGCAATGATCAAAGTATTTCTCAGTCATGCCGCAATTGGACTTAGCTAAATTTGCCGATACTGAACAAAGTAAACAGAATCCTGAATATTACTGGAGTTTTTTCCCAAGACCAAACCGTTATTTTAACACCTGATTTGCCGACGATTTGGTGTTGGGAAAAAACTCCAGTAATATTCATTACCACATCAAAGGTTCCAAACAGTTCATCACAATAATTCTGTTACCTACTTGGGGCACATTCAGTAGAGAGGTCACATGAGAAGGGTGAAATCTGCCATTACATTTCTATGGCTGTGCAAGGATAGAACATTGCAAATTTGCTTCATCAAAGCAATTTGCAATGTTCAATGCAATGGAATTTTATCCCTAAAACTTAGTTTTAGTTTAATCTTCTTCTTGAAGATGATCACTCGGTGATCGAAACACGTGTCAAGGTAGTATTAAAATAACGGTTTGGTGTTGAGATAAAACTTATTACTGAACCAAAGGTTCCAAACAGTGCATCACAAGTAAATCATTTGGTCTTTGTCTTCTTCGGATCAGGAAGAATTAAGTTATAGAACCGTCCAGTGGTGAAAACTGTATGAAAATCAAAGTTTTTGAGTTCAGTTCAGACAGACAGACAGCCATGCCAAAATAATTTTTTTGCCAATATTTTGAACTCATTTTGAAAACGATGATTGAGAAAATGGGATAACTGAGCTATTTATCGAGAGTTATAGAACAAAACCTCAAAATGTCGCAACATTCCCATTTCTCAACAAAAACTTTATTATTTAGCAATACCAAATAGACAATGTATTATCTGAGGAAGATTCAACGTCAATTGGTATTCATAAATATCAATTTCTGAAATATTCTCAGCTGAATGCATTACTATAATATGAGAACAGAATATCAATTATAAAATTGAATAAAACCTGAATAACAATAAATTTTGAGCCTCTGTTAAGAAAGTACAGTCGTTAAAGACACAATATTCTAATATATGAACAGAGTACGTGAATGAATACATTCGTATTTCTCAACATAAGAATTTCATAGTTAAAATTTGCTCTTTGACATGAGACCGCAGAGCCGGCACCTAAGCCACCCAACTCACTTAACGCGGTTGGATGTATATACGTCACATAGTTTTTTGTTATATACCTGACACAAACAGTTTCTATGACACTTCAATGCTGCATATCTTCCGAACAAATGAATTGGTTAACGAAATCAAGCAAGCAAGTAAATAAGTTATTTTCAGTGAGGCACTATCGATAAGAATGTTGACGGTTTTGCAGTAGTTTTTAGGTCAAAAGTTGTTTTTTTTTGTATTGAGAAAGTTTGCTAAAAGTATTTCAATAGTTGCTTTGCCTCACTATACCTTTTCGATTAACTACTCTGTATATCATCAACTTAAATGTTTCGATAAGCGGGGCGGTTTCGTTTTCGTGACACAGAATGCTTTAATTGACGTAACATTTCAAAAAAGTTATTGAGGAAATTTACTATTATTGAAACAAACAAGTAATATTAATGTTGTTTTCGTAACAGTATTTGGGAATTTCATGATTTTTTGAGGTTGAATGACACAATTATTCAAAATAATTATCTTGTTATTTACTTATTGAGTTTAATGAACTTCATAGATTATTTGTCTATAACTTGATAAACTACACAATAATACCTTCAAAATATCTCTTTGAAATTGAAGGGTTATAGCTGACATACTTTTAGGAAAATTAATCCAGATTTTCCAAGCTTGCACTTAAGAAAGAATTATTCAGTTTCGTATTTTTGCGTCCTGTTTCTCTTTTCTCTTTTCAAATTGACTACCATCAATTAAGTTATGTCGCAATCTTGTGAAAATGTCTCTAAAAGGTTGTTTTCTCTCTGGATATCCCTCGTGATACAAATTGCTGACTGCTTCTGCATTTCTCCTGGTTTGTATAAAACAGACAATCATATCCAATTGTTCATAATTCTCATACTTGATTGCGAATGTGTTTGAAAACTGAACAAAAACCACTAATTGAAGAGCGTTTTCACTGCTTGAATAAACATTAGACAGCTACTAGTAAAGATTTGGAATTGTTTTCATAGAAATGAGAAATTTTTGACAGAAAAAATGTACTAACGACTACCTCCATCAATTCACTACTCATTTATATTATTGAAAACTTCAGGTTAACATTGTCAATTTCAAACATCGATTTCATCAGATATTTGAATAAAACACGTGTCTATCCCAAGAGCTCAGTCTGTATAACATATTCATCATACAACAGATTTTTGATGTAACCAAATGAAATATTTTTCCAGGACTAATTTACCCAAAGAACTGATGGAATTCAGAGGTTTCCCATACAAAGAACCTGATCACTCCTTTATATCACATGAAGATGTATTGAAGTATATATCGGACTACGCTGAAACTTTCAATTTACTGCCATTCATCAAGGTAAGTTAGAAACTAGGTGCATATGAGTATGTCGGAGGTACACAAGTGGATTTACGTCTGACTCACATTTAATGCACTATTTCCTCAGTTTTTAGAATGACACGAAATATTTTGAATCCGTTTGTGAAAGCTTTATTCATACACAAATAAATGGAAATTTGAATATTTTATATAATAGTATGAAAACTGATACAGGAATATTTTTTGAAAATATAATTTTTTGTTATTAATCAGTGGGCTATGCTTGAAGACTGGCAGTAAACAAATCTAAAGAAATGAAATTTAAACGTTCAAGCCAGTGTCCAATATACCTACACTATCAGGTACTAACCAACTGCATATCAGAAATGTGCCCGATTCCTCTGAATAAGGAAGAAAAACTTTCATATTAGTAGAGAAATGAAATTTAAACGTTCAAGCCAGTCTCGAATAGACCTACACAGTAGGTTGAATGGACTGACGCCTTGTACCTCGTCCACTAGATGGAGTGACATTTTGTTGTTCACTCCAACTTAGAAAGAGGAATGGAATACTCTGAAAGAATTCCGATTTTCCATTATAGAATATCATTGACTTTAGGTCGATGATGGCCACGATCTTGCACTGATGAGTGACTAATGAGCCCGAAACCGGTCTGCAAGTGTGCCCGTTCAAAAATTGAAGGTCGACTCTTTCAGTTGTATTGCCAATTGCATATGCAGGACATTTTCTGTGAAGATTCCTACACTGACGCCTGTTGGATACAATCCAACGCCCTTCGTGGTATTTGCAAAGGGAGTATTTATTTTGTGATAGGAGTCACTCTATTCAACCTACTGTGTAGGTATACTCGAGACTGACTTGAACGTTAAAGGTTCATCTCTTTAGATTTATAATTTTTTGAGAAATAATGGTTTGGCTTCCTATTTCTTCATCTTTATAAAAAATTTTAGGAAACTCCCAATTTTTTTTATAAAGATTGGGAGGTTGAAAGCCAAATCCCATCCCGAAAGCCAAATTCCGTTGAACAAATACGAAATCCAGAGAATTCCTAGAAGACATTGTTCAAGAACATAATGGTGTGTTTTTTTTTCAAAAAAAAAAATTTTTTTATTCAAATTGCTCATCCATATAGTTTATTGAGGTGTCCAGAATCGCGATATGAAATGTTACCAGAAATTTCTCTTCAGCATCTTGGATTGGTTCATTTTTTTGCTTCGTATATGGAAACTGCCTTGTCTTTTCTTCTCAATCGCTTCGGCTGTTTCAATGCGGCTGAAATACTAAGATTATCTGCAATTTTAGCATCTACCAACATCTTCATTTCATGAATTTCCAAGGAGTTCTCTTGTTGTGCAAATCTATTTAAGAGCAGAGAAATGATCAAATCCCCTTTTCTGGGTTGACCCACAAGTTAGGTTAATTTTATACAGAACGTTATATCACATCAAAAGAAATGCAACAAACAAGAATGTTTTGATTTATTTGGCAAATTCTTCAGGTTTGACTCCTTGAACATTGCCCATACTTTCTTATAATGTGGTATTTTAACAATATTCGTGCTGCTGTATCAACACTGTGTTTACAAGTGAATTTAAAGAAATACAGAGCGCCATATAGTGGATATATAAAATGCTTCAGGGTTCATATCTGAGAAAAGTAGTCAGACACCAATGTTTTTTCTTGCATCTTACTTCTGTTGTTACAACCTTGTCCACTTCAATTTTTTATCGACATTGACAAAAATGATTATCAGGAGTGACTGCAGAAAACAAGCTGCAATGAGAGAGAAAGAGAGGGAGACAAAGTTTCACTTAATCTATAATACAGTTTCAATGTAAAACAAAGTGCATTGAAATTGATAATTTTTTCTCTTAATACATAAAATCAGTTTGTATACATAAAAAATGAAAGTCATACAGGATACTGGCAAATAATAAATAAATAAAAATAACAGTTTGTACATATAAAAATATAAGTCGTACAGGATGCTGGTAAATAATAAACAAATAAGATATTTTTTAAAGATTATCATTACAAAGTTCTTGTATATTATAGTATAGTAGTATATAGTATAGTATAGTATATAGTATTGTATAGTATAGTAAAAAAAATTTCACAGCCTTCCTGAAGCATTGTGCAGACTTTATTCCTGGCAAGTGGTTGAACATTTTACAACCATTATGACAGATGTCATTGGTATTAGTAACTGAATGTTGTTGGATTGCCTTGTAACATAATGGCTTGGTGAGGATTGAAATTTGTTCTTATATTTCTTAATTAAACACGCCGTTTCCATTATAAAGAGACTAATCACTGTTAGAATTCCATGAGTGGTAAAGAATGATCTACAAGAATTTGTACTTTTTGATTTGCATATTTATCTCACGGCTCGTTTTTGCAAATTTAAAATATTTTGTAGTAAATAACCATTACATACGCCCCAAAATGGAATTTTATATCTCAATTGAGATTCTACTAGAGAAAAATAAACAGTCTTAGATGCTGCTAAACCAAGTAAATTTACGACTACTCTGACTACATAACAACCAGACGAGACTTTATTACACAAGGCATACATATGGTCTTCAAATTTTAGTTTTCTATCGATATGTACTCCGAAAAATGTTAAACTACTTTTGTTCTTAATAATGTCTTTCCCAATGGGTATATTGTCAAATTCACATCTGAAAGTTAATATGTTAGTTTTAGAAAATTTAGAGACAGACGATTTGAATCACACCAACTCTTTACTTTCATCATATCGATGGATATGATTTTAGTTAAATGATTTGCATAGTCCGTTTGCCAAAAAATGGTAGTATCGTCTGCAAATAGTGTAAATTTTTCTAAGATATTTATACCTACTTGTCAAATCGTTGAGGTAGATGAGAAACAATGTTGGCCCTAGTATTGAACCTTGAGGCACATCATTACGTATTTTCCCAAAGATTTCTAAAGGTGAAGTCAATCCCAAAAAATGTTCTTTAATGTTACTATTTTCGCCTATATTGAAAAGACGATTGTGATGAGGCACAAGGCAGAGGTATAAGGCAAGACCAGATAGTTCGCTTGATGCAGAAAATTGAAAAACTTGTTGAGCGTTCACGGACCTTAGCCCGAATTCGCAGAAAGCATGCTTAAATTTCGAAAAATTCACTTTCTTCACCAAGTCTCTTATAATCTTTTGCATAACTAGTGTCCCTTCTACCTCCAACCTTCTGATACCAATCTTTCATGTTTTTGATTACTTTCAGCTGCAATTGAGTTCCTATTTTCACAACTTTCTGAAAGTTTGAAAGGTTTGATATCGATACTTCATGGAAAGAATATTTAAAAAAAGTCGGGTAACAATATCACCAATATGACTATAAAATGCTGAGTCAGAGCTTCACAGCTGGTTATTCATTAAAATTTTCTTTTTTTCAGTTTTATCATAACGTAGAACGAATTGTCCCTCTTCCTTATGAAAAATGGAGCATAAAAATAAGAAACCTAAAAAGTCGAGAGAAACTAGATAGAGAATTTGACGCAGTAGTAGTATGTGTAGGAACCTTTTCAGTTCCCTCCATCCCAAAATTGAAAGGTCTCGATACATTCCAAGGCTCAGTAATTCATAGTCACATCTACAGGAATACTGATCCGTTTATACACAAGAAGGTTTTGATCATTGGCTCCGGACCATCTGGAGTAGATATTGGCAAGCGTATAGCCGCAGTAGCTGATAAAGTAGACTCACCAATTAAATTTTTGCCTGAAGTTTGTTCATTTCTTTTTGTTTCAGGCATTTTTATCTCATAGAAGTAAGCAGGAATCAGTACTGAGGAAGCTTTCTGAGAATTTGAATATCAAACCAGAAATTGAGGAATTTAGAAATAATAGTGTGATATTCAAGGACGGTTCAGAACAAGAATTAGAAGCTGTTGTATTATGTACAGGTAAATAAATATTATTAACATTTCATTACTGAAACACTAAAAATTATGGTAAATAAAGTAAGGACGCATTTACGCATTGAAACGCTTATTGGTTCCATTCAAGAACACAAAACACAAATAACACAACACAACAAAGTTTTTGTTTCGGGGTTGAAATAAGATGATTTTAATGTATTTCCACGTGTTGAAACCGAAAGTGACCATAAAAATTATATATTAGCTCTAGTTTTCAAGATATAGTATCATTATATTATTGTATATATGTATTGAAGGGGTTATATTTTTTAGGAGTGATTAATTTTTGGGAAAGAAAGTTTTTGGCTTTCTACTACTCCATCTTGATACAAAAAAGGGAATCTTCCAAAGAAAGGAAGGAAGTAATCAATTTGCAAATAAGTAACTTTATACATGGATGTGTATATCATGCAAAGAAGTAACTTTCAGACACAAACTGAAAGAAAGTCCTCCTGAAACAGCTACTTCCATATAAACATTGAATTACACGAAAGAAAAAAATTCTTTCGAAACAAATATTTCTATATGAACACTGAATTATACAGAAGATACTTTTCTCTACTAAGTTTGTATTTCAAACATTCGTTGGGGAATAAAAATCAGATATCATTCACATGAGTTCTACTTTAAATGAATGCTAACAAATTGCACTTACATAACTAATTACTGTTATAGTACATAACTGTACTATTTTAAAAAATATATAAAAATGAGTTAATGTCATACAAGTATTATTATATATGTATTTTAATTTTCAATACTTTAAAACAACGCAACCTTACAAAAAGTACAGTGTACATACAATGCGAGAGAAAATGACATATTTCTCACTCGCTTGATTTGCGGCACTTGCCTTCGGCTCGTGTCAACAAACTTCTGCGCTCATGAGAAATATGTCGTTTTTCTAACTTGTTATACAATATACTATTTCAACGAGAAATTGAAAATTACTACATTGTATAATTTGTCTGTCTGAACGCGGTATACTCGAAAACTACTGAAGAGATTTTCTTTCGGTTCTCATCATTGGATGTAGTGATTCAAAAGAAGGTAAGGTGAATAATTCATCGAATGTTTGTTGCAAATTATTTGATGGAATTGACTGACACTTGATGAAAATCCATATCATATCTGTTTAAAATTTGTTTTTCCGTTAACCAGCTGTCGCACCATTACGAACGACAACCCTCAAAAGTCGAAACTTGTGCGAGCTAAGGACTAAAGAGGTTTTACCTTTTAATGTGTGATCCCCAACGCTTTATTGTGAGATTTCACACGTCCATCTTAATGAGTTTATTTTGAAATATATAATTAGCCCATACATAGATGATATCATTATTAAGCACTGATTAGGTAGAAGTTAGTAAGAACACATCTGATGAAACTAGTGTATAGTGAAACACGTGTTGTGGTTTTCTGAACTGGTTAGTGAAGATCTCACAATAAAATGTTACTTGAATATATTTGAATGAATTAATTGGCATAGTACGAAGCCGGGATGGTATTCTTTCATCGAAATTGCTGTCTAGTCGCTTTGAGATTAATAAAACAATTCACCACATATTATTATCATTTTATAGTCTATGGCATATGACTAACTTTTACGGATCTATACCCATTACAAAATTTAAAAAACGGGTCACATATGATGTGGTAATTGGAAAGTTGTATCAGCTCCGTTACTCTGGAATCCGCTTTGAAAAAAATCTACCTTTTTGTAGCCTACTTCATCTACAAACGATGCTAATGAATGTAGTGATGTTCGATTTTTTTGTAGTCTTATCGGTTATTGAGAAAGCACTATTGATATTATTTCAACTACGAAGGACGAGTGGTAATGTGCCAAAAAGTTCTGAAATCATCATCGTTCAAAAATTACTAATAATTGTATAAAATGTTGAACTCTTCAACGACTACAAATTGCTTTATCAAATCCCCTAATGTACATTTGTAGTAATTCAGAAGCAAAAAATTTATTGTTTGTTCATTTTTTGTGGATGAATTTTTATTATGATACAAATTTTTTTCACTACTTGACTCAATTATACTGTGTCACTATTAAAATTTTCAGTTAACTTTGGCTATCACAAAAAATCAAACCTATTTGGTAATTTTAAATAACCTATTTATAATAAAAAGAGTAATTTGCAATAAATATGTGCTTTCTCAGTAACTGATAAGACTACCAAAAAATTAACTCTGCTACAATCATCAGCATCGTTTGTAGTTAACACTGAACAAAAAAGAAAATTTTTTTTGCTCTTGATTCACTACAAATGCACTTGAAAAATAATTGATATCATTTCAATAATTTTTGATGTGTTCAATGGCAACTACAAACATCCAATTTCAACTACAATCAACCCCGTCGTTTCTAGTTTGTGGACAATTGTTATTTCAAGATTTGTAGACTTGTTATGGTAGATTTTTTGCTATACTTTGAAAGAATATAAAATATAATTATATTTCGTTTGTGTTTAATGGTAATTACAAATATCTAATTTCAGCTACAATCAACTCCATCGTTTGTAGTTTGAGGAAAATTGTTATTTTCTGATTTGGAGTCTTGATATAGTAGCTTTTTTGCTATACTTTGAAAGAATATAAAATATAGTAATATTTTGTTGTTACTACAATAAACTACAATTCATTTCGAACCTATTTAAGAACTATTTGGCACATTATTACTCTTCCTTTGTAGTTAAAGTAATATCAATAGTGCTTTCTCAGTAACCGATAAGACTAGAAAAAAAAACATTACTACATTTATTTTATCGTTTGTAGGTAAAGAAGGCTAAAAAAAGGTAGAATTTTTTCAAAGAGGGTTCTAGCGTGACGAAGCTGTCATATGATCATAAATAAAATCCGCAATTTTGAACTATGGGGAATAGTTTGACGCGATGAGTTACAGAAAACATCATGAAACTCAAGTGTTCAACTGATTCTAAGTATGACTTGGTATAGTTTTCATTAATATTCTCGCGATTAGTTTCTCTGTATAAATTTTTTGGAAATGAAATAATTTCGACTAGAGAATTTACTAGTTGATGAAATTGCATAAAAACTACAAAGCCAAAAGCACATGGTGAGTTACTGAAAACAATTACACTTGAAAATTTTGAAGATGCACAGAAGAAGGTTTTGATTTTTTCATTACAAAAACCTGAACGAAATATTTTAAAATGCTACACACACTAGCTACTGTTTAATGCAGATATGTATTACTGCAGATATTAATTTATATGGATGAAGTCGATAAAGAAAATAATATGAATACAAAAAACAACAAGAAAATTATTGTTAATATAATATGTGATTTTAAATTGGAATGATGTGTGAAATTGTGACTCTAATACGGAGAAAAGTTTGAAGGTGAATGTTTCCTTAAATTTTTTATTCGATAACTATGTACCTACATCTTACAAGTATTATGTTATTCGTTCAAATGAACAAATGAATACTGTCGAATACGTTCAGATAATTTTTAGAAAATCCGAAGTATATTCTTGTTTAAATTAATTTATCTAGTTTCAAAGACTTGTAATTACAGCCTCATAATGTTAATAACGAATTTTGAGGGGTACCCGAATTGATTTTCTTTCTTATTCAATCTTTGCAAACCACCATTTCTAGAAAATAATGAATCATTGTTCTCAAACTCATAGTTAAATTTATGGGTGATGAATGAATGACAGTCAATATACGTGATTAATTGACATTATAGGGAAAATTAATAATAATAATACTGTGTTGTAATATCACACTCCTCATGCGATAATTAAAATGAATAATTATCGAAATAAATGTGGAATAAGCTGTTTGAAACTTCCAGTGATCAACATCTGTTGTTTCCACTAAGAATTTTCGAAGTAATGAATGTTATTTTAATTGTCAAGTTTTTTTTTGTTACCCAATTCTAGGATGAAAGTGGCGCAGAGTGGGTCAGAGACCTGTTGAAATAGTTTTGATTCAACCTAACGTTTCAGTTTATTGTTAAACATAAGTGCTGAAATCGTACATTATTATCAGTTTGAAGACATAATAACTTTACAATGCATCAAAATATGTTGAAGCTTGAAATTATGGTGGTTTGGGTGATATCATTTCATTTCGGCTATTAACTTTCGGCTATTGTCGGAAAATAATATGTTATGGCATATGTTAATTTGGCATCTGTAGTTCTTATCGTTAATTATGAAATCAGGTCCGACTTTTTGTTATGAATGATCCCAGAACATGGATCCTTAAATTGAAATTTATTCATAAGAAATGCTTCATATCAACATTAACACCAACTTGATTTTGAGAATACCAGTATTATTGCCAAAGATTCAAATCTAAGAAAAATACTCTTACTTGAAATGATTGAGATGAGAGGAGCAACTTCAGTGTGAATATAAGATCAGACATCAAGAATCTTAACGCATGTTAGGTGCTGGAGTTTAATATTAAGCATGTGCTTTGATAAATTTCAATTTACGTATATCAAATCCATCAACATAAAAAAGTACCGAGTTCATAATTAGAATTCGTAGACGTGTCATAATTGACGCTGAAACTCATATATATCGAATTCAACAGATAATTGGTGCATGTAACGATGAAAACCACAAATGTCAATTCAACAGTATATAGCCAGCAAGAAAATTGATTCACGTAATTAGGAGGGAAAATATCCAATATACATAACATATAATTTTTGAAAATAGTCAAGTCACATAATTTCACAATTTATGAATAATTGGGCTTTCAACATACTTCAATTCATTGTAAAATTTTCATGTCTATAAACTGATGATTAACATACTGAGCACTAATGATTGAACCTTTCTCCAACAGTTTCATCTTTGATTTTCATTGTCGTTTGTGAAAACTTAAAATTTTTTAAAATCAGACACAAACCAAATGAATAAACAATAACATATTCATAATGTAAATTCTTAGAGTACTTACTTCTTTTGGTGCACCTTGTACTAAAACAAAAACGGCAAAAACCGCAAGAAGCACTGTTGCTGACCACATCATATCAGAACAGTTGAAGATGGCTAGTGGAATGCACTAGATCCGGGAATGTCCTTTTATATCCTGATTCTTATCCTGAATTTCGGGGTAGGGACACTAAAATAGCGTAGGTAACACAAATGCCTACGCAGGTGCACTTATCGGTTTCAAAAGCTTTTTGATAAGGTTTTATTTCAATATTGGCAGTCGTTGGATTTTATTGTTATTATATGATTGGGTTTTATTTTCTATTCTATTGGTTACATATCATTGTTTTTATGAATTCTAGAGAATACAACTATTCAATTGACTCTCAAAAGATGCTTCCAATCAATTTTTGTAAAATTCATACAGATTTCAGATGAAAGATTTTAAAAATTGGTGTTGGTGTATATTCGTGGCAAATAAATGTCGTTGTATCGGTTCATAGTTATATAATCCAATAATATGTTTCTCAACAGTTTAAACCAATATTTTGTCGATCGCAATCAATTTCAACTTGATTTTGAATTTGGTATCTTCTTGAAGATAATTGATTAATTGAAAATATTCTCAGCTGAGTGTTGTTACTTTTAGCAGTATCGAAAAAATTGAGTTTTTCATATTATTTATTCAGTTTGAGTGAGTTTGAGTTTGACATATACAGTGTAGTACCTTTAACTGGAATAAATTCATTAGAATTGTAGCAGAATGTTTCATGCAAAATTCCGGAGACAGGTCGATTTTGTTTTCAAGAGAGATACATTTATACATTCTAATGAACCAAATTACATGCATCCCTTACATAGGGTAGCTACCCCCTAATTTTTTTTTAATAGCAATAAGGGTTGATTTGTATTAAATTTCAAAGACATATTAT
>WOGP01005273.1:0-13277 GCA_015342065.1 Leptinotarsa undecemlineata | reverse complement strand
AGAGGAATCTTATTTGTATTGAAGGGGTTATATTTTTAGGAGTGATTAATTTTTGGGAAAGAAAGTTTTTGGCTTTCTACTACTCCATCTTGATACAAAAACAAGAATAAGGGAGTCTTCCAAAGAAAGGAAGGAAGTAATCAATTTGCAAATAAGTAACTCTATACTACACTATACTATACTATAAATAACTTTTGTGTCAGACTGTTACACTGCATGATTTGTAACTTATTGTGTTATATTAATTTATATAAATTTATATTAATTTATATTAATTTTCCATTTCTCTGTGAAATTCTACTTATACGAATATTCTATATATACTTTGTTCTAGCATTTACATACATTTCTATATTCCATTATTTTCAATATTTACTTCATATATACTCTGTAATAATATCATTTCCTGTAACTGGATACTCCTATTGGAAATAAACCGCTTTTTTATAAGAAATACTAAAAGTTTCCATTCCCAATAGCCCAATGTTTACCCTTTTACGAATTACTCTATGAAATTTCGCAGGAACCTCCACGAGTAAATGTACCCCGCAAATTTCTACCAAAAATCACGAATGTGTATTAGAGAGGGGAAGTTTACCTTGCTAGATGGAAATAGAGAGTTAGGATTCAGTTTATTTCATGTCCTGGAAGGCGCGTCAAGAACATTGTTATAGTACTGGTGTTTGGAAACACCAGATTTCAGTTCAATCAATAAAATTCAGGTTGAAAAAATTGTTGAAGTGAATACTCATAATCCCTGAATTATAATACAATTTTAATTGAAATTTGTATTTTTAATGCGATATTTCAATTGAAACTACTGTTTAAGAAATGTTCCTGAGGGATTGCTTTCCTATATTTTTATAATAATTATGATCGAACGATGTGACATTGAGTAATTGATCCTCAACGTTTAATTTGGGAGTATTTTCAAAGAGATTGAATGTTTTAAATATCCATTGTTTAGTCATGTAAGCATTTATTTCGTTACTACAATTCATATGAATGAGTACTACTAAATTATAATTTAGGAATATTTGGTCTTCCATGGTTTGGAAAGTCATTATTCAGAAACTAAGAGCAAAAGTAAAAGGAAAAACTTTGAGGACTATGGTGTAAGATGATGAGAATTTATGAATGAGATCGTTGCGTAATTTCATTTCATCAGTTTTCAATTCTTCCTCATGTCATTCCACTTCCGGTGTACGTTTGTCAATCAAATTTAGTTATTATTGTTCAATCCATTCACTGAATCATTTCCATTTCAGGTCACAATAATCAGTTTCATGCACAAACTAATATTATTATAATCTTACATTAATTATTTCTTCCTCTCAATTCTGAATATTATTTTTCAACTCAGAAATCCAGATATTTCAGTGCCAGCTTTTTGATATTTCACCCAGTTTTCTCATTAGATCTATCATCACTTCCCAAACGATGGAATTTCCAACCACTGACATTATAAAAAATACAATCATTTCATACTCACCACGTTCATCGCTGTATAGAAATAAGGAATTTTCTGAGAAAAGACTATGATATTCACAATCACATAATGTAAAAGATATATGCTGTATGAAAATTGGTCCAGGAACTGGAATACTGAATTCGAAAGTATTATATTCAGAATACCTGAAAATAATGATATTTACTCAGATATAAAATTCCCCTCAGTTTTTATAATATTTTTCATCTACACATAACAATACAGAAAAAAAAATCTGAAGATAGTATCAATAATGAGAAATTTTCACTCTTATTCTCAGAAGTTCGTAATCGATTAAATGATCGCTTGAAATATGTTTTTCCGTTAACCAGTTGTCGCCCCACTACGAACGACATCACTCAAAAGTCGAAACTTGTGCGAACTAGGGACTAACGAGGTCTTACCTTTTAACGTGTGATTCCAAACACGGGTTAGACGATAGGAAGTGAAAATCGATGGTCCGACCTTGCGGTTCGAACCACCGTTTCACAGCCGCAGATTGAGTGAGTGAAGTAATCCACCCACGTCAACCCACCAGGCTACCGTGCCAGTTAGAAAACATTATTTCAAATGTGTAAAGTAAAATTATACATTTTTAGCGGAAGTTACAAAAAATACTTCTTTTCGAATCGAAAAGGTCAATGGTGAGAACTTGTAAAAAACTTTCTAATAAATCCCTCTCCCTACCTAAACGAACATTCATTTATTCGTGTATCCATCAGGTGTATGATACTTGGAATCTACAGTTCTCTTGTGATCTCTACTGTATCTTCAGAATTATGTATTTATAAAAAAGTTCATTTCCAAAGTTGAAATATTATTCATCATGGATGAATATTCATCATGGATGAATAAAAAAGGAAAAGACATTTCAGAAAGTACAAACAAACAGTTCAAACGAAGACAGAGAAACCCACTGAAACCGAAGTTGTGCGTGGGACTCCTATTGCGAAATGTATAACTAATGAGCTGAATTGAGAAACAATATAATTATTAGCAGTATAGCGTACTGTATACAGTGCATTTCTTTAATGACTCCCCTCCTTTTATTCTTTGAACGGGTTAACTCAAAAAATTGAAATTTGGGAAATGGAATTAATGCATGCATACTTCATCTTGAAGTAAAATTGACAGATGAACCTTTCAAGATGGCGACTGGGCGCCATCTCGAAATTAATTGGAAAGGGGGGTCTTGTGACACATCATTTTGAAGCTCCTGATGAATGCTTGATAACCCTAGAATATGAAGTCATAATATTCACAAACAACAAAATGGCGGAATATTCAATAATTTCCTGAAGACAAACACATTAATATCGATATATCTAGAAATATTCTGCCATATAACAATTCCAACAACCCGATAAGGTTTCTTGAGGTATTTTTTGTTTATAAAAGCGACAAAAAATATCAGTACGACAACCGTTATTGGAGTGACACCAACCCTCACGTTTTCTGGGAAACACATATCCAATATCAAAAAAAAATTAACATTTGGGCAGGAATATTGGGAAACCATATTGTAGGACTCCTATTTATTGAACAAAATTCAACAGCAAAACTGTATTTGAATATCCTGGAACTTACTGTTGACCCTTTCGTCACTGAAATCGTCGAAGCGGGTTCTAATGAATTCGATATAGATATTGTATTCCAACAAGATGAGGCATCACCACATTACTCCAGACAAGTTACAAACTATTTGGATACTATTTTTCCCGGTCGTTGGATTTGCCGTCAAGGTCCTACCAAATGGCCAGCCCGCTCACCAAATTTGACACCATTGGACTTTTTTGGGGTAATTTGGAGAAAAAGGTGTATGAAACTGAACCTTCTTCAATATTGGATATACGACAGAGAATAATAAATACTTGTAGAGATATTGACTTTACTGTATTCGAAAATATTAGGCGTGAAATATCAGATAGGCTGATCATATGTCAAGAAGTTCAAGGCAACCATTTCGAGCATCTTCTAAACTGACTTCAAGCTCATTACCTCATATTATGTAGTTAATTGTACTAAGGCGTAAGGTGAATGATATCGAGTATAGTGTATAGTATTCAATTTTATGTAGTATGCGACCCGCGATTTCGAAATCTGGGTAATGTGTTGATTCTACCTACAATGAGGATCTATTGTAACTCTCAGGTATTGAATGTGGTCTGCAAGTGACATGTCCCTGTTTTTTATGATCATTTAGTATCAGTTTATCATAGTTTGGCAAATGACTTTCGTACCTTGTGAACGGCAGCAACTGATTTTTAATCGTGAGTGACTTGTGATAGAACCATTCTTTCAATTTTCCGATTCAATTTAAAACTCTGGTTTTCAAACTACTCCAATTATCGTCGGTGTAAATTATGGCCGTGTGATCAGCAAAACTGTACATTGAACCATCTATTTCCATAGTTAGTAGGCTGTTAATATATATTTAGAAGAACATGTGTCCAATCACAGTTCTCTGTGGTATACCGTAGATAATTTCCCTTTTTGAGCTGACAGTATTATTTGTTTTCTACCAACGAAATAACTTCTGAAAATTTTTTCTCGTATTCCAGAACTCTCCAGTGCCTCCAACAACTGGACATTGGCAAGAGTATCAAAGGCCTTTGTTAAGTCCAAAAATACACACAATGCAGGTCGTTTGTTATCTATGTGATCATTTATTTCACCTGTCAGGACAGCTATTACATCGCTTGTTGAGAAACCTCTTCTAAAACCATATTGTTCGCAGGAAATCAATCTATATTTTTCGAAGTATGGCATTATCCTAGCGTTGAATGTTCAACCTTCCGGGATCCGCACCTGATCTGAAAGATCGCCACAATACATTCTTCGGGAATTATCGGTGAGTTGCAGAGATTATGATCGGTGATTTTCAGTAGCTATCTGTAATTGGTCTAGGTACCCTGTGTACATATTAATACCGTATTAGCATTTCAACTCTTAGCAAGAAAAGTTAGTGTGATCTCTCAGATACAGTGCGGGTAAAGTAAACGGTTATTATTTTGGATTTGGTAAGGATTTGGTTTCTATAAATCGATAAAATTAAGAAATAATAATGATTTTCAATAAATAGATAAAATTTCATCCTATGAGGAGGAACAACATCACCTACAACGCCTTATGAAAGAAGCTGATATTTTTTCTGAATTCGAAGATAGTGATGATGAACATTTACATGAAAATCTTGATGAATTTGAGCGTCGCGAAAAAAACTCTGAATCAGAGCAAGATTTATCTGATGGCGATGATACTATGGAAGAAGATTGTATGGAAAAACTATCTTATCTGGGCAAGCCTCATAAATATAAAGGAAATATGAGGTGGCGAAAACTGCCTTTCAATACTAATGTGAGAACAAGATCTCACAATATATTATCCCAGCTTCCTGCGAACACAGCCATTTCAAAAGAAAAAATAAGCCCTATGGAATGCTGGAAATGTTTATTCAGCGACGATATTATTGAAGTAATTGTCGATAATACTAATATTTTCATAGCTCCTAAATCAAACAAATATTCTCGAGAGAGAGAGATGCAAAGCCGACCAATTCAGGTGAAATTTAGGCTCTTCTTGGTCTTCTTTATTTAGCTGGTGTTGATAAAAGTGGCCGGTTGAACACCAAACAGTTATGGAGTACAAACGGAACGGGAATTGAACTCTTCAGTTTGACAATGTCTATGAACAGATTAAAATTTTTATTGACCTGTATTAGATTTGATAACAAAAACACACGAGCGGCAAGAGTAGCAACTGATAAACTGTCTCCTAATAGAGAGCTCTTTCAAATATTCAATGAATATTGTAAAAAATCATATACTACATTAAAATATGTTACTAACGAGAGAAGCTGGAGGCTTTCAGGGGCCGTTGCAGTTTTAAACAATACATACCTTCCAAATTAAACAAATACGGGATAAAAATATTTTCCATGGTTGATGCGAAAATATTTTATACGAAAGCTTTGGAAGTTAATGTTGGACAACAACCTGAGAGCCCATATTGTGTTTCAAATGCTTCTGATGCAATTGTTACAAGATTGTCCTCTTCTGTCCATGGTACAGGACGAAATATCACTATAGACAATTGGTTTACAAGTTTCAGTTTGGTTTTCAATATTCTAAAAGAACATAAATTAACCATAGTTGGCACAATCAAGAAAAATAGAATTGGAGTTCCACCAATTTTTGTAAATGGGAAAATGAGGAATCAATTTTCATCAATGTTTGGTTTTCGGGAGGAAAAAAAATTAGTGTCTTATGTAACCAAAAATAATAAAACTGTACTTTTAGTATCCAGTATGCATCATGATGATGCCATAGATTCTGAATCAGGAGACAAAACTAAACTGGAAATTGTCACATTTTATAACCAAACCAAAAGTGGTGTGGATGTAGTAGATAAGCTGTGCTCCTCTTATAATTGTGCAAGAAATACAAAATATGGTAATTTTTTATTCCTTACTGAATGTTGCTGGTATTAACAGTCAAATTCAATATGTAGTAAACGTTGATGAGGCTCACTATTCACGACGAAGGCTGTTTTTTGGAAAAATTGTCTTTACAGTTCGTGGATGAACATTTACGTATACGTGCTGCACATATTTATGTACCAAGGCGAATTCAAGATAGAATTAAAGAATTTCTACTCATTGAAGATACAGTTGAGACAAGTATCGACAGGGCAAATAAACGAAGCAGCTGTGGAGATTGTGAAAAAATGAGGCTTACGAAATATTTTTGTATCAAATGTCAGAAATTCTTATGTTTAGAACACTCACTCATGGTTTGCAAAAACTGCTCCAAACAATTGAAATAATGTGTATTTTGTGTTTTTTTAAATGAAATAAGTTTCATTTTAGTTTTTTTTATTCTATAGTTTGTTATATTATCCATAAATAACACCATGAAAAATGTCATGATCTGAGAGATACAGTGCGGATACTGGTGCCCGAAAAAGAGGTGCGGGTTCCGAAAGGTTAAATTCGAATATCTTGCTAAAACTTGATATTAGCAATACCTATAGTTGTTGATTCATTTTGGTTTTTTTTTTGAATATGGAGGAAACAATTGATTTTTTGAATGCGTTTGGGTATTGAGATGATAGATGTTTGGAATATATTATTTATTAGATTAGTTAGATGTGGTATAATTTCTAAAGCTATCTCCTGAAGTTCTTCCGCTCTGATATTATCATATCCTGATGATTTTTGATTTTTTAGGGATTTTATCATTTCCATGATTTGGTTTTCAGTGACCGGTTTGAGAAAAAATGAATATGTGTTCACAGTTTGTTTTGGAATTTCTGTGGTTTCAGTTATTTTTTTGGCGAGTTGTTTTCCCATATTCACAAAAAAACTATTGAACAGTTCTGCTTTTGTTTTTTTTCACTTTCCCCTAGTATTTCTTTCATTGGAATATATTTTTTAGGTCTGTTGATGTTGTTGACCATTTCCCACAGTTTTTTTGGAATGTTTTGGCTGTTTTGTATTTCATTGTGATAGAACCTCAGCTTAGCCGACTTTATTAGTTTGTTTGTATAAGCCCTGTATTCTATTAATTTCTTTCTTTTCATGGTATTATGTATTTTTTCTTTGTATTCTCCATGTGATGTTGTTATGATTAATGGAAATGACAAGTCCTTTTGTGATCCAATTATTTCTTTCAGTTTCTTGTCTTCGTATTCGTTTGCTTCGCGTATTCCATTTTACCATTCTGCCAATAGTCCCAGTTAAACAATTCGCTTGCTAGTCAGTAGTATGTAGATTGGTGTATTAGGTCCAATCACTTTTCTGATATTCTGTTCATATTCGACGTATTTTTTCCCATATACGGTTTGTTGCTTGTGTGATTTGTTTTCGTTCGGTATTCCTAATTTGGTACTTTTATGATCTGTTATGCTTGTGTCATAAACCCCAGAAGATACGTATATCGTGTACAGATTTACGTGATCTTGAAAATATGTATCATATCATATCATAAAAAATTTCGTCAATAATTTGAACGAAAATGGAGAAGGATACAAGGTGGGCTTATATACTTTTTGAAATTGAGAATTCATTCGATGTAAGATCGAAACGAAATATTTGAAAATGAAGGTGAATGAGCACGACTCAATTACTTGAACTAAATGACAGTCAACGAGATAATTTGTATTTTATGTGAATCAGAGTCTAATATATATTTCTCTGAGACTTTGCAACTCTCAATACCTTCTTTATGACATCATCGATCTTGATGGTCAGCAAAAAGGCAGTATACTTGAATACTTGCTAATATTAGTTATTCTTTTCTTGGAAATTTACAACGAATTGATGCCCAATGAGGTGAGAAAATAATTTATTCGACATCAACTGTGGACTGTCTTCTTAAATTTTTGTGAAAGTAGTCTATTCATTGAGCGTCAAATTAGATACTGAGGCACCTCTAGGGTTGTATCATTTGAACAGAAAAACAATTGCTCTGAAAACGACGATAAATTCCTTTTTTAATAACTGTCATTGCGATAGTAACGTAAAGTAATATTTTTTTCATAGAGATCGAGGTCGATCACCCGATTCTTTTTCAGATCAAAAAGCGTTAGAACAACTTTATAGCTGTCGGACCTTTGAGCGTCATTGTGGTCATGTACAAGTTGAGTCAGAATAAACAAATGTATATGTTACATCCTGCCGCTGATCATAAGCTTGGGAAAGTTAAGAAGTCTTTGATGAGGTTTTTGTGGCTAGCGTTGTTGACACGAGAGCTTGGGAGTTTTTGGGACAGACACAAAAAGTCGATCACCATCGAGACGAGTGCGGGGGTCTCTTCCCATAGCCTTCGACGCTAAGGAAGGTGGCCTAAATAGGGGAGTTATTTTGTTTTCAAGCGCACTAAAGAGGCGTTATGTAAGTGTTTGTTTTTTTTTATACTAACCAGTTGATTATGAAAGAGAGAGAGCGAGAGAGAGAGTTCACATATTATTTTGTCTGAGTTCGTTTGTTGTTGTTCAATAGATTGAATCAATAGTAAATAACACGGTCAAATTGGCGGTAATTTCTTTGTTTTATTTTATAGAACTAAACTTTTTTTTTATACTAAGATTTTACACATTGTTTTCACAATTCTTCAATGGAATTGTTGTTTTACTTATTATACTTCATATATGAAACCTTGGACTTTCATTTCCTCTTGGACTGAGAAAAATACCATCCTCTTAGAGTAAGATGAAATTAAGGAAACAAAAACAAATTAGAGACTTTTTGTCAATCTTTCGAGAGGAGAATAGTTAGTGAAAAGCATTTCAATTAACATTAAAATTCAGTTAGATCATATTCGGCATCGTTCTGGAACCATATAATGAGAGAAAATATAATTAGGTATACCAAAAGATCAGACTTCAAAAAGACTGGCTTTCTTGCGATCGGCACGAACACTATAGCCTTTTCGAAATTGCCTGACATCCAAATTTACATGTGGGAAAATCTGCATCTGGTGACAACAGCTGCCGAAGTTTATTTGAATAAAACAAACACAGAAAAAGTGAAAGTAATACCAAGGATTGATAGACAGTTAAGTATTAATTATTTCCCTGGTGACTCAGCTATAAACCCGTTGTTACAGTTCTCGAACAACTTATATTTATTTCAAGGTAACGCAGACGATTCAGAATTTCGGTAAAATCCAAATACAATCGACTTCAGAAAGTGAGACCTTATTCTGCATTAACCACACATTTTTCAGAGGGAAAGGACTTTATCAAAGGTGAGATTCCGAAACGGATCCCATCAAATATTCATTTTAAAAACTCTTCCATGTGACCAATTCAAATTGATAGGAAAGTGAAACTCATTCACAGTAATTCGAATCCAAGTTCATTATTTATAACGAGTTCATTCATGAAGAATATTAAAAACCCAAAACTGAAACATTTTTCGCACGAAAATCTTGAATACAAGAGGTGACCTATTTGTCACAATCATCTGAAAATTATTTCTTTGTGCTATTAACGGCATTCAGACATGCTTGACAAAGATAGCGCTTTCGAGTAACTGATCATTTTTCCTGGATTAAAACTATTTCTGGTTACAAACCGCAAGTGAAGAGTTTCAAATTTTTTATATTTTCATATAATCAGATGAACATCTGTTGTTACTTGACAGCTATGTAAACTGATATCAGAACGATATCTGAGCTGGTGCTTATTTTTATGAAGGCATGCTTACCTTTGCGGTTTGAAGTGCAAGCCCAAATCATCAAAGCCAGACATATACACCAAACCGATTTTCGAAGAACCACAAACAATACGTTCCATATTGAGTTTTTCAAATTATTCGAGAGAAAGAAATCTCCAAATACGCAAATTGTCATCAACGTGAAGCAGGCTGTCCAAATAGGTATCAATAAAATCTGTAAAAAAAGTGATTATGAACAATCCAAAATTATTTTTAGGATCGCAAAAGCTAGTTCAAAACAATTAAAAATTTCTGACTACTTTCCGTCAGGAAATATTTTTGAAAACATGAGATCATCATATGAGCATACACCAGCGGTTCCGAAATTATTTCATAAATATAATTGAAAAATAGGATCTGTTCAACCGTTCCTTTCTCAAATGAGAACACATTTGAGAAGTTTGTTTTACCAAAGTGTATTTTTTCATATTCAAGTAACTATTTGACCAGCCACTCCTTTTGAGTGCTAGGAGAAACAAAATTCAAAAATAAGTTTCCACTATTTTTCAATGGAATCCTTCTCATGTTTTTTCTATATTCCACGTTTTCGTGAAAAATATTTTCGTAAAAATATCGAGCTGCTTGACTATCTACCTAACGGTTCGAGTGAATTACTTGTATACCATTAAACACACACAAAACGAATTTTAAACACAATCGTATCGACAATATTTCTCTTCTCAAAGAACGATTCTGTTCATTCATTCTTGGAAGGTAATTCCCCAGTTTCTCAAAGGAAGTTATTCTATAGATCTCATATTCTGATTAGTCAACTGATACGTATCATTTGATATGCAAACTGATACGCATCAGTTGATAGGTATCATCAGTTGGTTCGTATCAGTTGATACGTCAACTGAGACGTAGCAACTGATACGTTTTAACTGATGCGTATTAACTGATGCGTATTAACCGATACATATCAACTGATACGTATCAGTTGATACGTCAGTTGATACGTATCGGTTGATACGCCATCTGATAAGTATCAACTGATACGTATCAGTTGAGACGTCTGTTGATACGTCGGTTGATACGTCAGTTGATACGTCAGATGATACGTCAGATGATACGTCAGTTGATACGTCAAGAAGAGTACTTCGACCACCCCACTGAAGATGACTGCCGTAGTTGCAGTTGAAACGTTTGCAGATTATAACCATAGAAGACCACGACAAAACCTGGAAACCAGCCAGAACAGGAACTCAGCCACTTCGTCATTCGATATCAGATTTTCGGATCGTAATCTACAATAGTCATCAGGAAATACACAGGGAGGTATAAAATACTGAAATTTGGTTAGACCTCTTTATTCGATGTGACACTTTATTCAACTTTTTATTTGAGAGTTTTGATCAGTTGATAATATATTATTCTATAGGGTGGTGCAGTGGGAGCATCCATGGTCTTTGTCTCTCATAAGAGGATTATACGATGTTCGGCCTGGCTATAGAAAAACATATCGTGAACATTTCAAAGAACACGGAATTCTTACATTTCACTATATTCACATCTATAAATGCATTCTATATGCGAAAAGTAATTATCTTTACTTTCCTCTCAACTCTGATTATCACAACTACTCAACTCGATCCACGAAATTTATTTGGCAACATGAAACTAGCCTGCATGAGAGAAGCCCAATATACAGACGAATTCAATTTCTAAATAATCTGCCTGCCTGTATAAGATTGGAAGGAAACGTCAATGTTTCGAAAATAAAACATAAAAACTTTCAGTATTGTAATTTCATCTGATTTTATGTATACATGATGTCTGCGACTGTTTCAATATCAAGTAAATAGAAATAAAAATTATAATTATTACTATTATATGGTATATAAATGTGATTTGGGATCGTTCACATTGAGTTGAAACTGTGAATTGTGAGTGAATGAGAACTCAACCTGGGTGTGTGAGAGAGCGCAAGATAGAGTCAGTAATACAGAATCCAAATGCATTGGAAGACTATTTCAATGAAATGAAAATTGAAACAAGTGAAAGTACTTTCCGTTTACATATCAATTGAGAATGTATTTCATATTTCATTTGACAAACACGAGCTTTCGAAGCAGCGTCTCATCGAAAGTTTCTTTATTGTAAATAACGTCTTGTTTTGATGTATGAAATATTGAGACTCGTCAATCTATTGTAATGATGTGGAAGGAGCAAAATATCAATGGAAAAGTTGATTTCTACCCTCTGACTCATCCTCACAGTTGAAAACCATACATAACTATGAAATTCTGACAGTAGTCAGTAGATGAAAAACACCGATTCTAGGATGAAAGTGGATTATCAGTGCTTATCAGTGTTTATTCATTCGAGTGTGCTTATGAGAACAATAATTTTGGGTACACAGGGTTTCGTTTCAAAACACATTAATCAAATGTTGTACAGGGTGTGTAGCTACAATGAAAAAAACATTTCGGGCAACGTTAAAGAAAAAAACATGGCTGCCTGCGTTAAAGAAAGAGACACGGCTGTCATCGCGGTATACATGTTGTGTGCAGCGTTATAAAAAAAAAACATTGCTGCCAACACGAAAGAAAACAAACATGGCTTCTATAGGTATACAGTGTGTTTTTACAGCGTTGACGGAAAGTTGCCGTCGCGGTATACAGGGTGTGCAGCGTTGAAGAAAAAACATGTCTGCTATTAAGATATAGAGGGTGTTGTTTGAAGGTGGTTGACAATGATGCGTGGTGTATTTCATCAGTTCGAACTTCCATTGTCTAACATAAAATACATTGATTTGAAATTCCTGAAAAACTATTGAAATTATTAACCGAAAATAACAATTTTATTTGAACAAAAAAATTTAAATCAAAATGAAATGACATAAAACCAAACAACAACGACGTGTCAATTGTTACTATCCACAATCGTGGTTTTATATTATTTCTTTGTAATTTAATATTTTTGTTCAAATAAAATTGTTATTTTTGGGTAATCTCTTTAATATTTTTTCAGGAATTTTAAATTAATTCATATTACATTAGACGATGGAAGTCCGAATTGATGAAATATAAAAGGTGTGTTTGCAGCGTTGAAGAGAAATTGACATAGAGGTATACAGGGTGTGTTTGCAGCGTTGAAGAGAAATTGACATAGAGGTATACAGGGTGTGTTTGCAGCGTTGAAGAAAATTTGCCAAGGGAGTATACATGGTGTGCCAGCGTTAAAGAAAAACATCGCTGCCAGCTTTAAAGAAAAAACATCGCTGCCAGCTTCAAAGAAAAAACATACTGCCATCGCACTTAACATGTTGTGTGCAGCTTCAAAGGAGAAAACATGGCTGCTAACGTAACTGTATATATATATATATATACAGTGTGTCCCAGATAAGGATCCTAGGCATGGGAACCTCAGTACCTGTTGGAGATACAGCTAAGGTTAAATCAGGAAAAAGTTGTGTTTTTTAAAGCTCATTTACATGCCGTTTAGGAACTTGAAAAATCTTCATGGCCTGCTGAGATATTTGGGAAAAACGAGAATTTGACAATATCAATTTTATTTTTTTCTGACTTTATTTGAAAAGATATCAAAAAACGAATAACACTTTTTCAT
>WOGP01005272.1:0-13278 GCA_015342065.1 Leptinotarsa undecemlineata | reverse complement strand
GTCCTCTCTACTCTCTAATCTTAAAATCATACCGGCTTGCCGCACTGAGGCAGACATCTTAGCCGCACAGATGCAGAAGGCTGTCATTCTTGGCTCACTGCGCTTGCTTAGGGCACATGATTCTTGGACATGATCACTTACCCCACGGTGTGGGGAGTGGTCATTGTTTGATAATGCTGGCGTGCCCTTCCGAATGTATCGGGGCTTCGGGGGATAGGGCCTGACCAGTGCACACTACGGTGAAAATAAATAAATAAATGAATAAATAATATTTATTTCACTTGTTGAACAGTATGAAAGCATTACAATAACATACCGTAACAAGGAAGACGTCTAAGTATAACTAAAAACAATTATAAGTATAAACGTTATATAATAGACCAAAAATAAGTTAAATAAACCATAATTAACAGAAATTAATCACAACCAAAATATTTTCCATGGATGTACCTTTTCAAATTATTTAATCCTTGAAATTCTCTATACCTTATTTTGTATACCTTTGTAAAAGGTGACTCAGCGAATTCTATATAAAAATTCAACATTGTTCAACTTGCTTGTTATTGATTCACTATCAGAAACTCATAAAGAGCACTAAAAAGTAAACATTTCGCAATTAAATGTGAAACATTTTCCTGTGCCAACCCTACATGATGTGATCTGTCAAATACCTGCCGAAATACTTCACTGGTGGATAATAAACAGTAGACATTTGATATATTATCCTCATATCTCGCTAATATTATATGCAGTCCCCTCTGGTGCTCCACTATGTAAGTTCATTAAGGTCCTGCTATTCAGAAAAGTACTTATTGCAGGCATTTGCCAGACTCTACCGTGTAGAAGCGTTGGGAAAAGGGAAAACTGATTGTTTCGAGAAGATATCACAACCGTTATATATTTATTATTCATTAAAACATTTTCTGAAATCGCTTTCTGATTCTCTGGATTTTACGGTACCCCCATTCATCATATTTCACATTAAAGATTACATAATTAAAACGAAATGAAAAATAAAAATGAGGTATCAATTGTGAAATCAGCAAGCCAGCCTAACGAAAAGTATTTCAAAAATCCAATGTGTATATTCATATAGAAATAGGTTTTGAGAAAAACGTGTCGAGGTTATCCCGATTGAATTTTTCGCTATTTGAATATAATGGAATTATCTCGGCTGAATTAATTCAACATGATGAAGTGTAAATAAAAATGTAGGTCGTGGAGTTTTTATTACAGTGACTCATCAGTGACAGTAAAGGACTGGATATATTAATTAATTAATATCGATACACAATTACCAATATTTCATTATTGACTATATAAATATTGATTTCAATCATAAAAATTCTAATCTCCTCATGGATCAAGAATGTGTTTTAATATTAGTAAAAGGTAAAGAAAAACATAAGTGAAATTCAAGAGGGGAAAAATACGAGTTGTAGGAGGTATAAGCAGGGAAGTGAAATCCCAACACACACTTATTACATTTTCGTATTTCTGTTGAATGGTGGTACGTTGAACAGTGGTACGTCCAACTGAAACAAGTGCAGAGAGAAGTTATGACTAGTTGGAATTAATTTTGTTTGTTCAGGATAGTTAGACTGTTCACTCCGTCTGAAATGTCCCTCCCGGCACTAAATCCACAATTCCATCAATAACACAGGCGGATGGTTCAATTGCAACAACAGCAATAGAAAAAGCAAATCTACTAGCTGAACAGTTTGCGTCCCACTCCACAGTCGATTTTCTGGGAAAGGCACCACCCACTATTACCAAACTAGATCCACAATGCCGGAAATTACTTTTCGACAGCATCTAGTTGGTTGAATTTTGAAACAGCTCAATACCAACAAGGCGTCTAGTCCTGATAAAATGCCCGTCATCGTACTCAAAAAGTACGTCAATGAACTGGCACCAGTATTTTGCCGACTGTTTCAAGCTGTCTTAAAGAAAAGGGTTTTTCCTTCATGTTGGAAGATTGCTCACGTTGCTATTTCCAAAACGGGCAAGAAAAATCTTCCAAATAACTGTAGACCAGTCGCTTTGCTATCAGTGATATCAAAAATCATATAGAAAACCGTAAACCACTATATCCTTGAATATTTGGTAGGCTTTAACATCTTGAGCGATTATCAATATGACTTTCGGAAAGAAAGATCAACAGGCGACCTTCTACCGTATGTCACTCGTATTTGGATATTTATAAGGCCTTTGACCGTGTGTGGCATAAGAGTTTGCTGGCCAAACTTCGATGTTATGGCTTGTCGGATCATTTTTGTATGTGGCTCTCCAGCTTCCTGAAAGAACGTTCCTTGCAAGTAGTCGTCGATGGATACCTCTCGAATACTTTTACAACGCTGGTGTTCGCCAAGGAACCATATTGTCTCAAACCTTCTTTTTATTGTATATCAACGACTTATTGGAAAAAACCAAGAATCCAACCACCGGCAGCAGGAGGTTGCATATTTTTATGAGGATCTAGAAGTGATTTCGAATTGGAGTCAAACTCCAGGTTCAATTCAATGGCACAAAAACCCAGGCATCGGGGCATCGGTTTTTCAAAAAAAAAATGTCTCCGAACTGGATATAATAATGTCATCAGCTTTCTGCTTCGATAAGTTTGTTGAGAGTTAAAATGGACACCAATATGTCTTGGCACAATCAAGTCGCTGGAATTGCAAAGGGTGCTTCTCAGAAGGTTTGAACACTGCTCTAAACCAGAAAACTGTACACACCTAAGCAAAAGCTAAGATCAGTTTTTTTTTGGAGTATTGTTCTCATGTATGGATCTTCGCCTCTAATCATACCCTTAAGCTGCTGGATTCCAGGATATTGAAGTGTTGAAGATCCTCCCACTCAGCAGATCTGTAATGCCAAACTTTGCTCGGCTCAGGTTATTCCCCAAATGTTATCGGTAATCCACTCAACACTGATGTGAGTTTATGGTCAGAGGATCCCAACGGAGTTGGGAGTTCTGGATTGGTTGTTAGGTATAGATCCAGAAGACTATAGGATATTTTCCATAATGGTCAGGAATCCTGGTTGGCTCATTATAATCTGCTAGTCGTTGATATTTGAAATTTTGAGTTGCAAGTAAAGATAATACTGCCCTATTATGTGTATCGCTTGGTGGTCGATAAACGCAGCACATGAATTCAATGATCTTGAGTGATATTATTTTAAACCACATAACATCAAAGTTCTAAGATTCTAGCATTTCCTCTCGTTAACAGAAGAGACATATTCCAAAGTTACGTCTGAATCGGAAGTGGAAATCATAGCCGGGATATAGAAAATTCTCGGGGTTTGTTGAAGCCCTGACTTTGGTTTCTGTGAGTGCAAGAATATGAGGTATAATTGTTTGCAGATGTTGGTGCACTGAGTTTATATTTTAGTTGAATCCTCTGATGTTGCAGAAATCGATTTTGAAGTTGCTAGTGGGCTCTTAGCAACTACAATTACCATGCTATTTCCCAGTGGACTGATGTTAGAAGGATCCTGCTGACTGTCAAAAATGGTGGTTTTCGAATAACTCCTACAGGATGATGCCCTCGAATCAGCTCCCACCCGAAGATCCGATTGGGGAGCTATTTTACCTCCGTCATCATGCAATTTTTCCTTATTTTCCTATCCTTGAGACCGACAACAGTCGGCACAGCAACGAAACGTTAGTCCAAAAGCAACTTCACGCTACCTAAGCCGTTACAATCGTATCTCACTGGGCGATGCCGGGACCGGACCACCATCAACCATTATTATACTATATGATCTTCTTTTAAAGAAATATAGAACATTCAATGTTGTATAATTATTTTTTTGCAGAATATCAATTCACTTTGTTGAAAATGAAAAAAAATTATAGTTGGAGATATTTGAAGACTGACTAAAAATCAAAATATTTAAAAGAACAATTTGTTCAGGCCAGTCTCAACTTACCTACACTATAGTTTATTGGACTGACACCTATCAGAAAATAACTACTACCCTGGCTAATACCAGGAAGGGCGTTGGATTATATCCGACAGGTATCAGTACAGAATTCTTTACAGAAATAATTTCTGTTGGCGATACAACTGCCGGAATCGATATTCAATTATTGGAGCATACCATACATACTTTAAATTACCGATTTCGGGTTGTTTGGCCACTCGTCATTGTAAGGTAGTGTCTATCATCAACAAGAAGTCGGTGATTTTCCATAATTGAAAATCGAATTCCTTTTAGAGTATCATTCCTCGAACTAGGCTGAAGCGAACGACAAACAATATCATAGCCCCATCATAACCCTATCTGCCCATGAACGAGGTAGCCAACCGCATATTTGAATTTACCCAATTCCTCGCATAAGGAAGAAATATTTACTTAAAGTGAGTGGGTATACTTGGAGACTGGCTGTGAATCAAATTATCTGATAGAACAATTCGTTCAGGCCATTCTCAACTCACCTAACTGTAGGTTAATGTCGGATATAATCCAACGCCCTTCGTGGTATTAGCCAGAGGAGTAGTTGTTTTCTGATAGGTGTCAGTTTTTCATTCCATAATGAAGATTTTAGTGCCTTAAAGATTTCATTATTGAACAGTAATAAAAAAAAAATTATATTAGATGAAAATATAATAACTTCTCGAATACATTTCAAATATTTATATTGCCTTACTAGTAAGTGAGTAATAAATAATTTCGTGAGGTTTTTCGAGGTATTACAAATTAGTTGAATATTTTATTATTATCAAACAATGTGAATTAAGGCAAAGGATATTCACATTTTTCAGTAGCATTTCTAGCTCAAATCTTAATGTGGAATTTGAGAAGTAATCAATTTCTCCAGTTGATGGACACTCAATGAAAGTTATGAAAATTTAATTATTCTTGGATTCAGTGGACCTTCAGCAGGGGGGAATAAAATTATATATCAAAATAAAACTTACTTCTGAAATTTAAAAATTCACAATGTAGATTTACAAAACTGGACCTTCTGCAATGAAATTTTATTAGTAAATGAATATTTATTGTGAAATTTCATACAGTAAAATTCACACTTTATTAAAATTTCAATACGATAATTCCACAAAAACTTTGTAATTTAACGACAAGTATTACGAGTTTGATGAATATTTTCACATAACTTATCATATGATGAAATGTACATCAAGTGTGTATTATACCGAATCGAATGTAAAATTACATAATATAACGTTGGCAACTAATTTTCACCGTTTTTTATGTATTTTACACTTTTATTTTTGCTGTGTACTATTTTCACTTCGTGTAGTTCAATGCTTATATGAAAGTATTTGTTTGGAGACGACTTTTTCTTCCAGATTGTATCTGAAATCACAGTTTGTCTATCTGAACTTGCGGATTCCCTCATCTCCAATGCGGATGTAGGAAGCCTGAAAAGGCATTTTGGTTGTTAATAATTTTAGTATTTCCAATTTCACAGGAGATTATTCAGCACATTTATACATTTCTGGCAGTTAATTTTTTGTACTAATATCCAACTTTGAAGGAAAAATACTGTAAAGTACTTTTTGTTTTAAAAAATATAGCGTTTAGGTGGCTGAGATTACCGAAAATAACCTTTATTATAATAATTTTCAGTAAATTTGGATGTTCCTAGTATCAAAATTTTGTGAAACAGGACACTATGTGAATGATAGTGATCCATGATGGTGTCATTAAAAAGTAACTTGACAGTAATAAGCACATAGATCATACGAGGAAAGCAATTTTTTATTTTTATATATTTTTTATTTTGTATTTGTTTTACATAAAGAGAACGTCGCAGAATTTTATCAACAACTTAAATCCTAGAATATATAAATATAATGGTTGGAAAACTGGAACGCTAATGAATCAATAAGGTTTGCTTTTTTATTATATGACCTTTTGATACTAAGTATTTTGAGAAGTAGTGTAGGTTAAGGACATGGACAATGGTTTCGTTTATATATAGATAATATAAGATACTTTTATAAAACATAATACTGATGAAGATAAGCAGTTTTTTTCTCCGCTGGTTTCATCTTGCCGAAATACAAACTACTCAAAGCTATAAAAGCTGTTCATCTTCTTGAAATTTTCTTGATGATGAAGTAACTTTTGCCCGTAAGGATTCATATGCTTGCCGAATAATAATGCTAAAAATCACCCCTGAATTGTCTAAATATTTGACAAAAAATGCTTTATTGTGGCTTATTCATAATAGTGTCGAATAAGTTTTCAAATTCGACGTAGTTCTAGAGATCATCGGGTTCAAACAAACAAAACACTCTTTAGTTTCATTTTATTAGTGTAGATTCAGTAAATTATATTTCAAATTCCATAATCCACTTGCAATAAGTGTCGAAAATATTCCAGGGCCATTTCCAATTTGAGGTTAAAATTTAATAGTTACGATATAAACTTTACTTTCCGTGGAAGATGAAATTCTCACGGTGTATTAGTTGTGTAATTAATTCTTTGTGAAGTTTATAAGACTTCAAATCATATAAACTTTAATTTATTCTATCAAGCGATAGTAATTCGTCATCAATTGCTTCGATGTATCATTCAAACAAGAGCTATTGTTGACTGAACGCAAAAATGTTGACTGTTTTGTTTTTCACTTGTAGAAGGCAAGGATGCTCTCAAAAATGTAGTTCATCTCGTAGCTATAACACATGTAATGATTTGTTGTCCCAAGTGAACGTATCCATCTAGACTATTCTAGACTGACAAGTATACTATTTTGGCCCTTGAAACGACCAGTTTACAAATTATCAAGTTTTTAGAGCCAATCAAATTCTCGTCACTCGAAAAACCGTATGCAAGAATAAATGAAGAAACTTTTTTGATGAGGATTCAAAATTCGGCCTGAAACAGACTCTTATTGAATTGCACCCTTCCTAAACGACGCCAATAAGTAAAAAAAGGCGCCATAGTACCTCAAAAAATCATAACTTGAAATTTCCAACTCATTGCTCTACATTTTTGAATGAATCTACCTAATCACAGAGATAATATAATTAAATACGCACGAAGTGAATAAACAATCGTCCGCCCTTGACACCTTTGTTCAAATTCACTGCTGATAGAAAAAATTACACCATAGAAAATAACATAGATAGCAAGTGATGGCAAGCAACTAGATAATAAATCGTCGAATGTGGTCACTCTCAGACGAGATTGAAATTATTTAATAAATAATTTATTCCAATAGGCATTGCGACCCACTGACCTACTTACCCAGTGACATTGGTATCACTTTTAGTTTCATTATTTTGCAATTATGATGATGATAACGTCGCTGATATGGAGTGCGTACATTATTGTAATCTGCGGCTCATTAATTATTTATTTCAATTCGCTCTTATCTGTTTCGCATAATTCTTGTGTCTATTTAACTGTCAGCTTCGAAAAGTTATTAGGTTGTTTTCTTATTTGGAGCAAATAAGAAATATTTGCTCATCCTAGAAAATTTAAGTAAGGCAAATTTGAAAAATAATTTTTGTCATTCAAAGTGTTTTGGGGTACTTTAAACCTTATATACATTTTTTTAATTCAAAACAAATAATAAAATTTATGACTACGGTTGATTTTTATTTGGAGAAGGATATCTTTTTGTAAATACACTACTTACTCAATGGGCTCATCTCTTCGATATTTGGATAATTCTAAAATACAAGAAAACTAATTTATATAAAAGTTATGCAGCGCCAGAAAGGTGCACGGGGTATTGAATTTTTCCGTAATAGTAATGAAACGAACACTATTTTCATGTCGTTGAAATGAGTTTTTTTTTTCGGTAAAAATAGGGGGCGATAGAGGACTAAGAATGAAATGACTGTAATTTAATTTATTTTCTCAAAGATCTGAGATGACGCATAAGATACCGACATGTTATAGAGTACATATGTAAAATGCCCCTTCTCATCTTCGTTTTTGAACGCAATAAGATATCAAGGTCGTCGTAAAAAGGTATTAAGATCAGTACTATATTTGATAAGATAAGAAATACAACAGTGTTGATTCACTCATCGTCAAGAGGGCACTATTTTTTTTTCAAATGACAAATGGGTTTTGTGATACCTAGTTTAATAGACATTTCAATCCTTTTTTATATGCTAATTTTTGAGCTTATAACAATCATAGGTTAAGGCGAGATTTATATAATGAATACAGCTTTAGAAAACGGATAAGCATTGTTTTCAGAAACGCTAACCACTCAAGAAAGCTAAGTATCAATATTGAATTTTTTCCAATTGATTTCTTTCAATTTCTAGGCAAAATTTATGAATACAAGTTACTGACTAATTGGACTTTCCAGTAGTTCATATTACGCAGTAACGTTTTGGGGTGAACGTTTCAGTTTGCCCTTTACTACACTTCATCAGATTCTCTATTGATTTAGATTTTATTTTTTCAGATTGTGGAAGGTTATAAATCCAAAAACAGTATAAAATATTGAATCCACCACAAAAAAATGTCGTTTGAAGAATTTTAGTTATCTATCCAACAAAAGTTCATTTTTTAAAATCGAATAAAAATTTTTATATTCGTTACAAGAATGGCCAACCAAATCATCTGATATGACTCCTCTAGAGGTTTTTGACGGGATACGTGACATTTAAAATGTATGATACAAAAGAAAAATTCATATTAGAATTCGTGCATAGAAAAAAATTGCTGGCAACAAAATTTCCCCTGGAATATTTTATAATAATGTAAGATGTGAATTCATAAATAGGCCTTATTATTCTCAGGAAGTAAATAGCGATCATTCTGAACATTATTGGAATGCAGTGTAATGAGATTTGAATATATTTTCATTAAATTTATGATAATTACCTTTTGCAAATTTTCAAAACGGAAATCATAATGGTGATTACTTTAAAACAACTGATCATATTTTCAAAGATAATACAGTGCTAGACAAAGAATTGACATATCTATCAAAATTAAAAGAACTTTCCTTCCATTTGAGAAAAAGTTGATCGTTGTGGAGTAATGCAAGGTGATTGCAAGGTTCAGAATTATCCCAGAAGAACAGTATGGATTCAGAAAATCTAAGTCTACATCTACGGCAACCACAAATACTTATATACACATTCTCAATGAATTAGAAAAAAAAGAGCTCTATAGGCATATATTGTGACTTAAGTAAAGCCTTTGATTGTGTTCCACACGATCGACTACTTGACAAGCTTTGGTCTTATGGTATCAGGGGATCTGCTTTTAGCTGGTTCGAATCTATCATACATTGAAATATCAGTAAAACCCTCGGTGATGCTAGAAAAAACCATTACTTACCGTATTCCACAGAAATATGTTTTGTCAAAACAAGTAGTGTATCAACAATGTATAAAACAACCAAGAAACCACAATTCCTTTTCAAATGAAATATAGTTGGAAAGTTTTTTTTCTCGAAACAAAAAACAAAAACACCACAAGAAATGCAATCCAATATAGTGTACAAATTAAACTGTGGAAGCTGTCACAAATGCTATGTTGGTCAAACCGGACGGTATCTTAATACACGAGTTTCAGAATAAATGAGAGATTCTAAGAAACTGAATATAAAAAATACCACAGCTCTCGTTGAACATGAAAGAGAATATGGACACATTTTTGATTTTGATCATCCAACTATTCTAGATGTTCAACCATATTTATTAAAAAAAATTTTGAGCGAAATGATACATATCCTCAAATGCGATAGTGTTAACCCTAGAAGGGATGTCGAATGCCTTGATACTCCATATTTCAATTTGATAAGTAAAATATCTCAATAATTTACCGTTTTTTCATTATTTTTCTTACCGCCATTGATTAAAAAACAATCACCACCTTTTCAGAATCACAGATAAAACCATTCATTTGTTTCATGTCGTTTGGTTTGGTGTTGTCTCGGAAATTTGGTTGTTGCAAAGTTTTTTATTTTATTTTTTAATATCTAATATGTCTGATGGTTTTTAAAATAGTAATATTATTAACACGAAAAAATTATTTTTCGGAGAGTAATTTAATTAGGAACTTATTATTTCTTGTGAAAGTTTTGTGGAAGGTATGTTTATGAAAATAAATTGTTGCAGAGACCTGAAGAAGAATCTAATCAAATAATTCGAAATGCCGACAAGAAAACAATTGTTTTACGAACATTTACTTGAATCACGATGAGTTCCTGCATATTTTCGAAGTGACGATATCCTATTCACGTACGTCACTGGAAATAGCCACCGTGTTGTGCGCTTATTATTGCTGATACAGATGCAAATACCCGATTGCAACCTGATCTCATTCAAAAGGACAAAACGAGTTCGTGTTTCTACAACAGAATAAATATAAGATGGCAAAATTCATGTAACTGCGAAATGCCCAGAGTTCAGATGAAAACTGTTAGATATACCTGGTGTTTATTGCTACCGCAGTAATTGTTACTGCGAATAACGAATATCGTAAAATTGACGCAGACTAGAACAATGAAGCTGCACGACTTAACAATTGGACGGCTTATTGGATTCACTCGTCTGTGACTGAAAAAAATCCTCATAAATGAATTAGTACACCAGAAGTTATGGGCATAGAAATAGATGAATCGAAAAATAAAATAGGGTTTCTACTAGGTACTTTATAGAAACAACAATCGTCTCTTTTCTGGAGTTTCGAGTAGCATTTGAAAATTCAAAATCCGTTCGATTTCAAGCCAGTACAATCAGTTTGTCTATTCGTAAATTAATGTTTTAAGAAAAAAATAGTCACGAGTGTTGTTGCAAAACGTATATCGAATTTGACGTGATGTCAAAAATAGTTCAAGTGTAGTTGATTTCGCAAAAAAATACCTTAGTGACTGAAAAATAAATAATGAAGATTTTTTCTCTGGGTTGTACACATTGAAAATTACATCTTCAAATTAATGTATTCTCAAACCAATCATATACAATAACCTATAAATACAATTATATTATATACGTTGAAATATTGAGTTCATAGTACCTATAGTGAAACAGTTTATTTCACTAGTTCGGACTTCCATTGTCACTGGTTTAGTGGGAGTGAAGCGGAAAATGGAAAGCGGGGATAAGTGAAAGTACTCGAACGACCCATAAATAGTCATCTCTCGGAGGAATCAGTCCACCCCCTCAGTCATGAACTCATTTTTCCCTCTGGACAAAAATCAGTCAAAAGGGTAGGGGGGTTAAGCTCCAAATCCTGAAGGAACCGAAGATGATCGTCAGGAATCAGTCCAGTCATCACCCGAAGACGATTGTATATACCAACAATCGAAACGTCGCGAACTAACGTGGCTTGGAATCCCTTAACTTTGTATTTTTATTTTCTTTTTTCATTTCTTTATTTTTATTTAATTTTTGTACAATTGTTCTATTTTTAATTGTATTTTATTTCTCTTTTATTTCATTTCAAGTTTTTGCTTGATATAATTTTTATTTTCATTGATTCATTTTTTAATTCTTCTCTTCTAGGTGTCTCAGGGATTTCAAATCATTTTATATATTAGACAATGGAAGTCCGAACTAATGAAATTCATCATGAAACATTGCCAATCACCTTCAAACAACAAAAAAAAAACAGTTTATTATATACAAATTTTACATTAAAAAAATCAGTAATTCTCGAATGTTGTTGCAGAGCTTATGTCGAATTTAACTTGGTGTGAGAAAATAGTTCAAGTGTAGTTGTTTCTTTCATCACAGAAAAATGTCACAGTGACTAAAATGATATAATGCAGATTCCTTCTGCTGGGAAGGAAATTATATCTTCAAATGAATGTATTCTCAAACCGTAAATCATATACAATAACGTATAAATACAATTACATAGAAATATTGAGTTCATGGTATAGAAAAACAGTTTGTTATATACTTTCACATCAATAATAAAAAACATGATATAACATATTTTTTCTTATTTGCCTTATTTGTTAGAATCTGTATAGAATATAGGGTAATTTTTATCACGCTTTTATTAGCTTCACCTGTATGTATGTTTGTTTGTTGGTAACTGTCAAGCTCGGGATCTGCATTTGACAGAATTATCGATATTATCGCTTCATCTATTCGCGGGCAGATGGCGCTATACTTAACCTCCTTGATATAATTCGACTCACTTTACATGTATTTCTTCATTTGAAAAAAGTATTTTTTCATTAACACGCGCGCCTGCTGCCTTCCTTGGGCTTGGTAGCTGATTTTCAGGCTGTCTCTCCGGAATCGGTCATTTTCCTAAACAATATACGGCTGATTGATCCCAAAGTTTAAATAAAACAAATATAGTTTTGAAAAGACTAAAAAACACGCTTTCATTGCTTACGAAACTTAAAAATGAGAAATAAATATAGTAAAAAAAACTAAAAAACACGATTTTAAAGAACGTTGAACTGAAAACTTAAAAATATATTTCTTAAATGAGCTTAAAACAATGACGAACGAAAAATACAAGTATTATTTACTAAGCGCCCGTCGCTTTTTTCACAATAATACTATTGTTGTCGTTATTGTTTTAAGCTTATTTAAAAAAACTATTTTCAACTTTTTAGTTCGATGTTCATTAAATGCATGTTTTTTTAGTTTTGTTTAAACTATATTTATTTTCATAAATGATATTGTGTCCCACCTTATTAGTGGATCCAAATATTTGCTTATGTTGATGTCGAATTGAAAAATGTTTAATTTTTTCAAACTAGACTAGACACTCCTAAAAGAGAGGTACTGAGTTTTTCTACATTCAAAGGAATAAGTTCAATATGTAGCCCTTTTTCCATTTACTAAAGTTACGTTGAGCTTCAACTCCCAAGTCATACCTGGCATAAGCAGTAACAAGTATTATTGTACACATTCATAGATAATACTGGTTAGACTATATATTACAGTTGATTTCTCTCCTTTGAAATCATACTGAGATCAAAATAAAAAGTTATATTCGTTTATATAATTACTGAATTTGATTCAAAAAGTATTGAAAAATGACCTCGCACGTGTATAAAATGGAATACATCAGGATTCCAAAATAATTTATTCATAATACGATCAAGAATATCTATTGTCACAGAAATGACTTTTCTTCACAACTGTGGAGAAAAAACACAAAATTTCTAGTGTTTTATCCAAAAAAATTGGAATTAAACCGGAATCATATATTTCAATATTTTTTTCACAGCTCTGAAAATAAAAATGATCCAGTGAAGCGAAAAGGTTTTGATATCAGAGGTTTTTAACCTTCAGGACATTTTCAAATTATTTCTTTTAAAAAAACGAATTTCGTTTTTATAAGAGAAATAAT
>WOGP01005271.1:0-13279 GCA_015342065.1 Leptinotarsa undecemlineata | reverse complement strand
ACTTTATTGTGTGATTTTCACTTGACAGTTTACAAAACCGCGACACGTGTTTCGCTATACAATAGCTTCTTCCAGCGTCTTACTACCAATTTCCCAAAGGGTTAAATCATGTACAAAACATGAACTACTACTATCAATTGAATAGTATGAATCAGTTTTCTTGTATTCAGAGATAATTTATATGAGCAGAAATGCGTTCTTTTATTGGATTTCTATTTTAACAAAACATTTTCTGATTTTTTTTTATACGAGTTATCACAACATTCATTTCCGTAGGTAACAAGGCATTGGACTTGGAACGTGAAGGAAAGACGGTTATTTTCTGTTTTGAGGAAGCCATTGGTTTCATGTGTTCTACCGAAGTCGTAGATAAAGATGGAGTATCGGCTGCTTTTCAGTTGACTACTATGGCTTCCTATCTTTACAACGAAAATAAAACCCTCACAGAAAAACTCGAAGAGATTTATTTGAATTATGGACAACATGTATCAAGTAATTCGTATTTCATTTGCCATGATCCGGTCATCATTAAGAAAATTTTTCACAGAATACGAAATTTCAGGGGAGACAATACCGTAAGATTTGCACAATATTTGATTCATGAAATGAAATATTCTTGTAGTGAAGTATACTCGTGACCAAAATTAAAAGAATACATGTACCCAGTAGTATAACTCCGGAGAGTCGTATGCTAGAAAGCTCAAATATAGCTGTGAAAAACCATCAAGTGGTTGGTATGAACTTCTCAAAAGTGCAATCTGAATTTTGAACCCTTCAACGTCAGTGGGGATCGATGCTGGACGTGTCATAATGACAGTAAGCTTGTGCTTTCATGGTTGCTGGTTCCTAGCTCATAAAAAGTCCTCAAAATCGGTCAGTCAACTCAAGAGGATGAAAGTTAGGTCGATTATTGCTGATGACACTCTTTGCCTTATCGTATTCCAGAAAACCACCCTCAGGCACTTCAATCCTTAAAATCGCAAAAATTATATCAGGTCCTGTTTGCATCTTTTACAGATACCCCATGTTCTTCCTGACATGAGATGGTAAATACTTTTTATGGTTAAGGTTTTTTATTACATTCATCATGACCTTACAAAAGTTCCCACCCTCGGAACTACCTCCAATCCTTGAAAGCCTTCAAACCATAAATCTCAGTTCCTGAATCTGATCGTGAATCCATTCTTTTTTCACAGATATTTGTTTTAAAATATCAGGAAGGAGATTCGCAGGAGATGGGTGAAATTTAAGGCTTCGAACCAAAGAGAGTTTTGGTGTGGTATTTTTTTGGGTAAGAAATTCTGGGGCTTCGGCCCTATTTTAGTTAAAGGTCTTGTGCACCATGTCCATGGTAATGATCAACCGCACGTCATACCACGCTTTGAACTAAGAATGTACTCTTAAGAAAGTGTGAGCAAAACATCACCCCTTGAAAGATAAGAAATTAGTATCACAAATTTTACAGCTTGCTGCATAGTTTGATCCTGTAGGGACTTTTGAGATATTCAAAAATGAACGGTTCTAGGAGCGAAACCAGGAAAAGATTTGGGGGTTGAAGCGTTCATGGGTTGGGGATGGACGTGAAATCGTGAAGGGCATAAAAAGAAAATACCACGATCACTAATATTCATCCTCCTACTTCACGAGGTAACAGAGCACATTTGGAAAAGACCCAAAAAATACATATTTCAATCGGTAAGTGAAGGGGTTTGATTTTAGGGATTCAAGAGGCCAAGTATGGTTTTCTAGATTACGACAAGATTAAGGAAATCGTCAGCAATAATCCGCCCAATTCTTATCCCCCTGAGTTGACTGGACGAGTTTTGTGGCCACCAATCACCAAGGCTAAGTTCTCAATCATGATGTCAGCACAACTGTTAATGAACAGTTCAAAATTTCGCCTTTTTAAACCTTTTGTGGTTCTACATAGCAAATTTTTGCATTCTGACATTTGCCAGTATATGGAGTGCCATACGTGGGTAAAAGTGTTGCTTTTATTTTGCTAACGAATTGTAACAGCGAAAAATAAGTCAAAAGATGTTTACTGTTCAAAAGTATGCTTTATTCTGTCTTCAAATATATTTTCTAGTCACCCGTTGGATTACTCAGGTTTACATAAGAAACCAAACACAAAGAAACAAAACGTGCGTCTGACTCAACCCAACAGAATGTATTCAATACCTATAATATGACAAAAATCTTGTTATTTCAGTAATATGTATTCTGATGATATTTTTGTTCATTCCAGTACCCTCAGGGAATATTGAATGATAAATATAAAGTCACTTCTGTGAGAGACTTGACAACTGGTTTTGATAGCAACCAACCCGACAGCAGAGCCATATTACCAGTTTCAACTGACACCCAAATGATAACTTTTAATTTCTCGAATGGATTAGTTTGTACTCTAAGAACTAGTGGCACAGAACCGAAAATCAAGTATTATACGGAATTGTGTGCCAGCCCTGATATTAAGTGAGTATTATTGGATTCAACAGTACCGGTTTCAACCTCATTTGGTGGCAAAAATTAAAACAAAAATTTCTAATGGAATTCCTTGTAAAAACGGAGGAATTAGATACATCTTTGAAGTTACATATAGGGTATCAATGACATAAACAAGATTAATTCAGACAAAAATGTAACTCAAATCATAAATTATGCTGGTGATGTAATATAATCAGAAATTAAATTGAAAAGATTAGCTAAAAAATAACATATTAAGCAAAAAACTTGAAATTGCAATGAAATAAAATGCAAGCAACAACCAAGAGATGAAAATTAAATAATAATAATAATAAGAAATGGAAATAAAAAATTAAAAGATTCCAAACCAAGTTACTTCACGACGTTTCGATTGTTAGTATTCACAATCGTCTTCGGGTATATTCCTCCGAGATTTGACTATAGGTCATTCGACTGCTTTCACCTATCCCCTCTCTCCGCTTCGTTCCGCTAAAACGGAAAACTGACCGTTAGGCGGGAGTTGGTCGTGTTCCGCTTGATTTGAGTTTTCCATATGTTGCGTATCTTTACGCTAGCTTGGCTAAATGCGATGTTGGACAACATAGCCATGTATGCGGCTTCTTTGAATTTTCTCCTAAACCAGTGTTCCTCCTTGTGGATGATTTCAGCTTGAGCCCACTTCATGTTATGTTGGTGAGTCCAAACATGCTCTGCTATTCCTGATTTGCCGGTTTCTCCTCTTTGTGTGTATTTCTTGTGCTCGGCAATACGAACTTTCAATGGCCTCTTAGTTTATTCAAATAACATCACAGAAAAAGTCCAGAATGTGAGGTCAGAACACCTGGGAAGCTATTGAATATACATTCATTTTTATTCAACATTGAACAATGTTACCAGGAACTGATAAAAAATTTTATAATTCTGAAAAAGTGTTCCACCTTGATGAAAATACAAATTGAGGACAAGTTTATCGATGAAAGTGTTCAGTCAGGAACTCTAAATACCCTGCAAAAACAGGTCTACCAATACTACCATCTATGACTCCTTTGATTTTGTATATAGATCCCACACTGATAAAATCACGGATTTCCATGATTTCAATCGACCACAATTTATTGGGCAACATCACACAAATCGATTCGAAGTTTTTATACGATGATACAGAGAACAGAAAAATGCATTACCGTCAAATGCTAACTTAAGGTTATTCAGAATATTGATTGTAGTCATAATTTCTTAACATAATATAATGCATTTTGATAAACTACATCTTAAGATTTTATCTTTACAATGAATCAGAAATAGAAGTGGCATTCTGAAAGTGAACATTGAATGACTCAATATAGATACTTTCTATATATACTTTCACGGGAAGTGTTCAAGTGACTTGATACATTTGATTCCACCATAAGTGGTACATTTCAGAAATAAGCTGCAGAATGTATCTCAACGTTGCTTATAACAGAACTAGATTATGTAAATTATAAAAGTGTTTCTCTATATATGTTAACCATTTCAATTGCTCATCTTCAATAAAATAATTTTATTTTCAGGAATAAAACAGTTATTCAGAATACATTAGAAGAAATGGTGGAGGCAATATGCGAAGAGTTTCTGCAGCCAAAAGAGAATAACCTTATTGCTAAAACTGATTAATCACACTTCATCAAATCACAAGTTGATTGATCACCGTCTATAAATAATCTTAAGTTATTTTTCTTTCAGAAATCGTCATTCAAGTTGTATTTCAGGTCAATATACTTTCAATGATACTTCCAAAATAACTTTATTCAAAAACTTTTTTTTTTATAGCAATATACAGTTAGAAAAGTTCCTCTGCTAGAAAAACTATTTCTCAACTAGATTCAATAGACAAATTTTCATCACTGGTCGTCTATATTCCTAACTAACTATGGGATTGGAACCTTTGGTGTGAAAGTTGAATAACTTCTTTGATCAATTTTCCAAACACCAAACTGATATTTTTGCACTCGACGCGCGTTTCGCCAACAAAGTTAGCATCCTCAGAAGAAGAAAATTTGAGAGACCAATTTTTTTCTCCTGAGGATGCTAACTTTGTTGGCGAAACGCGTCGAGTGCAAAAAAATCAGTTTGGTGTTTGGGTAATTGATCAAAGAAGTTATTCGTCTATATTCCTATTTAAGGCAACTGGACTACCTTCAAGCCCAAATACTTTCTTCTATACATTTTCGCAGCGATGAAATCTATTCCATACACGAATGAAAAGTTGATAAATAATAGGGTTAGAGCATTTGTTTGAAATATAATGTGTTTATTACTAAAAGGAGAACAAAAAAGACTTGAAGTGTTTTTATCCTATCTCCATTAGTTTATGAGTTAACTCAATAACAATGATTGAGTATCATGAGGAATTGTCAAACGCATAAATACAAAAATAATAAAGAATTTTAAAAAATAGAGAACTTTTTTTTCACACAAAAAGTGAAAAAAAGTGGTTGTTTGTTTTTTGGTAGTACTTTAAAAGTATATATCGTCAAAATTCATTTGTTTGAAACAAATTGTTTATTGAATAAAAAAAATACAAACTGAAAAAAAAATCAGAATTTCAAAATCGTTCCTTAATATTCATATTTAGTAGTTGAAAAAAAATTGTTGATCAACAAATGTGTTTTTGAGCATACTTTTTTTTATGAAACGATTTCGTTTTTTAAAATCATAATATTCATCGCTGATGAAAATCCCCCAAGAAAATTTCAAATATCTCATTGTTCACAACAAGTTTTCAAAGAAATAGAGCTAAATATTATGAAAAATAATTTTTATATAACTACTTATAAATAATAAAAATACGAGTAAATTTGAATTCTGGAAGAAATGCGGATACTTTTATATTTTCCGAGATATTTGCAAAAAACCAAACCCCCCCATTTTTTCACTGAATTGTTTATAAATTTTGCAATTTTTTCGAGCTCCTCTTGAAATTTTCCATTCCTGGCCTGGATCATAATTTTCGGTGTTCTTGAACAGAAGTTCCAAAAAAGGATTTCGTGATCCAGACTACAAAACTCCTTATTGATGTTCACATCAAAGTTGAGAGTCTAATTATCAAGTACCTATGGTTTTCAGTAATTATTTCTTAAACCCATTCAGAGTATCCATTGTTTTTATTTTGATATACATTTTTCTCGATATTGTAGTAGTAGTTTAGGATATGAGGAAAAATTCATAATGAAAGTGAAGACATTTCTTTTTAGTTTTTATTATCCAACAAAAGTTGAACTAACTTATATTTCTGGACTTTACCCGATATTGTCGTTGGAAAGGAATTAACCATTTTCACAATACTTGGGATTTTGAAATTTGCTAACTTTCCTCGGCAGAAGTCTTGAATCTCTTTCACAGTAAATTCTTGCCCATTTTTGGTCCTTAAACAAACGCATACCTCTTCTCCTAATCTTGCATGCGGTAGACCAATCACCTATAAGAAATGAATCTTAATTAATGGAAAAGGGGATATTTCTTATAAGTTTGTAAATAAGTACAATCAATAATATTGATCTACAAGAGTGGTCTAAAAATATTTCATTGTCTATTTGGATCACATTCGATAACAAATTTCCTAAATTCAATAGTTCTTTCAAGGAACGTTTAATTGAATTTTGACAACTTTTATTTTTCATAGGGAATGAAGTGATTACAGAAGATAGTTTAAGAAAAAAGGATTCGACAGCTGTACGTCATTCTCGAAGTCTGAAATTAACAAAGTATATATTTGAAAATCTGATTGTAAAGTCAGTACTCACATGTGATTCCAAAATATCTGGATGGGTATTCAAATAATCTTCAATTTCTTTAGGATAAATATTTTCACCTCCTCGAATTATCATTTCTTTGAATCTGCCCACAACCACTCCATAACCATCCTCGGTAAAAATAAACTGATCCCTAAAATTGGCAAATAATATGCATATAATATTTTTCTGCCTTTCTGAAATGATTTCAGTATAGAATTTTATTGGTGGCCTTTAGCAAATTATCTACTATAAATTACTATATATACTTAATGATTCACATACTTACCCTGTTCTCAGCCATCCATCATATCCTTTAACTTCTTTAGTTTTTTCTTCATCTCCATAATACTCCAATAACGTTGAATAACCACGTATACACAATTCGCCAGGTACACCAATGGGTACAATTTGACCTTTCTCATCTATTATTTTAGCTTCTAAATGTTCTTGTAGAGGTCCTACTGTTGAGGTAGATCTAAGTTCATCATCATCTTCTATTGATTGGAAGGCACTAGCTGTACTTTCAGATAGTCCATATATTGACTAAAAATTGTATTTTGGAGTTTCAAGGAAACATTATTTGTGATTGTATGGAAATGAGTTTGATGTTGAATCAGCTATTTACACCGTTCATCGGCATTGATAGATAATTCTAAAGACTATTTACCATCACCAATTGATACACTGTTGATTCCGATTTCTTTTATTTTACTTGAGGCAATTTGAAGATTGAGGTATCTAACAAACAAATCATGTAGCTCCTGGCTGCCTAAATTCTATTTCCTAAAATTACATAGTTTGGAAGATATTGTTTAAGTAGTCAAGAAGTTTCTGTCAAATACAGATTTCGTCGCATTCGTAAAAGTTGAATATTGGTATACAGGCAACGGCCCAAAAAGGTTGACCTTTATATTGCCCAGCAGGAGAGATCTTTTAGACTAGAAAATTGAAATTTTTTTTATATCTGTTGAATGAAAATAATTTCTAAACCTGCTGAATAAATAAGTACTTTACCTGACACACTGAGAAATGTTATTTATTAAACAGCTTCTAGTAATTTACATACCGTAAATATAAATTTCAACTTGAAATTTGGACTAGCTCTGTTCAATATACCGAATGCTGGAAAATTCAAATTGACAGATATCGTGGTTAAAAAATGGATTATAAAAAATATTTTTACAAAATAATAGCTATGTGCTGACACATTTTATGAAATGGATCCACAATCATAAGTTGATGCTTTTACTATTGCTGTTGTTCTTTGAAAGGTTAGATTGTTGAGATATATTGATGGGTATGTGCATTTTTTCTTTTGTAATTTGTTGATATATTCAATTTGTGTAAAAACATAGGCCTACACGGCCGGAAAACAAAATCCGGGTTGTGCTTTTGAGCACTCAATTGAATTTTTTATACAAAACTTTATGCAAATTCTATAACTCATTTTTCTCGCTAGCGAAAAATCGTCAAACACGCAAAAAACTTTTATGCCTCTCACCAACAAACTAAACATGCTAAACAACTGAAACTATGAACATATGTGTACCAACATAAAAAAAATAAAAAATCGCTAATCGATTGTTCGCCAAATATGAACATTCATCTTATTCTTTGAACAGCTCATTTAATGTATTGTGGTTTTGTAAACTGTAGAGTGAAAAATCTTACAATAATTTAATATGACTTTTTTCTGGCTTTTGCAATTCGTAGGTATATCTGATAGTTGCATTTGATTTTGACAATGACGTTTGATTACTTTAAAAATTATTTTAATCTCACGATCAATCTGTATCTGTAGATTAGGGATAATGAGTGTGAGCCTACAGCACTTAAGCCACATGTGACCCATTGTACATCTTCTCGAGGAGTTGTCCTCCTAGGTCATCGTCCATCCTGTTCTTTCCAGGAAGATGGACAGGTCACTGGGAGACACCTCCTTTATATCGGCAGGTGTAGGCCAAGACTCGCCGAACACACATTCTCTTAACGATAACTCTGGACACTCGCATAGGACATGCCTGAAAGTCTCATCTTCCTGTTCACACATCCTCCATAGAGGAGCGTCCACTAGCCCCATGTTATGGAGGTGTTTCCTTAGTTGACGGTGGCCAGTCAGAAATCCTACTGTTAAGCGTAGATTTTCCCTGGTCATCGCCAGATATTTCTTCAGCACCAGCCTCCCAGGGTAGCCGAGAGTGATCTTGGCAAGACTGCTTTCTTTGATTCCATTCCATCTCTTCAGGGATTGCGTATGGGTGTAACGTTTGGCTAGTTCCACAATTGTCGAAGTCATTAGGCCATAGGTGCCACTGGGTCTTAAAATTCTTAGTTCAGCCGTATCATTGGCTAAAGAGTCGGCAATGCGATTACCTTTACTCCTATCGTGCTCTTTAACCCACCTCAGAATAATGTTATTATCTACCGAGGCTTTGGCTAAATCTTGGTGGCACTCTAGTACTGGCCCTGGGGTAACTCTAGGCTTAGTGATCTGGAGTACACTCCACATCCTGAGCCTTCCTTGGTTTTTAAGCCATCTGTTTATATGTGTATGCCTTTGTAGCATCTGACTCTGTGTTCTGTTTTATTTGTATTTTGTATATGTGTTCAACTGCATCACTTGTTGCCTGCAGCAGAGGCAATTAATGCAACCTCCTTAACATACAGGGCCAGAGGGGTCAGAACCGTAATTAATTCCATTGCCACGGTTGTTGTTATCATGGCACCTGTGATGTTTAAACAAGCGAGTCGCTGTATTTGATATAATTTTTGGATGACCGTTGCTTGTCGAGGATAGTAACCAGGTATTTCACCTCCTCGAAGAAGTTTAGTTTGCTTTTGAAGATTTCGGGAGGTTTTAGGCCTGATAAACTTCTTTCCCTGGTGAAAAGGACCGTCTCAGTCTTCTCGGGATTATCGACAGTGAGTGCTCCTTACACCATGTTTCTATTAATTTGAGCCCTTCCTGCGCTCTATCGCACAGTGTGTTCACAAATTTGGCGATCTGCAAAATAACTATGTCATCTGCATATGCCATTGAGTAGAATTCAATATTGTTGAGGTGATTAATCAGGGTATCCAGAACTGTGTATCAGAGAAGGGGTGCTAAGACCCCTCCCTCACGAATCAATTCAGTGTTGGGAACATACATTGCATGATAATTGAAAATTAGGGACAAACCGAAGTTTTCCCAAACTTGAATTATGAAAAACTTATAAAAGGAGTTTTCATGTACCTAGAATAAGAATTCAAAAATTATGTTGGAGATTTTTCAGTTGGTTTCGAGATTTGATGCCAATGGTGCATGTTTACGTATCGTCGTTCACGATGATTCTGGAAGAAATGGTGAATGAGACTGGAAAAATTGATGAAGGTGTAGAAATATTCAATCCACTCACCCTCACTTTTTTCACTTTTAATACTTTCAATATATCCTTGAACAACTGGGGGGAGCATGATGCTCCTCCTGTGACTGCCATTTCAATATCTAAATTTTCTTTTCTTTTTTTCTGTAGGTCAATCAAGTCTACATACATCGTTGGTGTGCCGTAGAGTATAGTGCATCTGCAAATCAAATAGAGTACATGACCTGCGTAATATATGAAAACCAAGAAAATTTTAATTAATATTATTCTAAAAATAAAATAATTGGTATTGATATATGAATAATATAATTTTCTAACAGTTTCTTAGCATCTCCTGAACAGGCCAACTTGGTCGCCTTCACTAGTAGATTTCTAGCCAAAAAATTGAGTTTAAAAAAAGTATAGAACCTCCATGTTACGGCGGTTGAGAGGAACGTATTCGACCGCCCCAGTCATGTGTCAGTTGCATACTTCTATAACACAATCTAGAGAAGATATAAAATATTGAATAAGGCAATTTATTCTGAAGACAAATTTTATAAGAATTGCCCCATTCAAACTATTACTAACTCTTCAGATGGAAGATATATAGTCTGCCCTTCAAATCATCCCATCTTGATATTGGAAATACCAAAGAAGTTGCTTCAAGGCGTTTACTTTCTTTGGAAAACCTTTTTTTCAGGAAGAAAAATCAAGTATAACCGGATGGTGGCGTGGCAACGCATGCCGTGGTGACGGGTCGTCAAACGCAAGCGACTGTGCGATTCTCTTCTTACTGGTTCGGCGTTATGCTGTCCTCTCTCGTCGCACTGACCGTGCATACCTATAATTTATTCAGTTGTGTGTGTCTGACAGTGATAATTTATAAAGTGAAAGTGAGCAGCCTAGTGCAAAGAAAGCAAAAAATCACACTTTAACACATTATTAAGTAATCAGTAAGTTGATTATATCTTCATATTTCATAATTAAAATGTGATCTGTGTATTTATCCCGCGTAAATCTGGTATGTCTCAAGGGCCAGTAAATGTAGAATTAACTTTATCAGTAGATTGCAATTTAAACAATTTTCATGGCATATAATACTTTTAAATCAATTATTAATCAATTTCATTAACACTGATAGAATTGTATTTTAAAATCAGCGAGTAGCACACGAATGATCTTCCACTTGAAGATGATCACTTGGTAATTGAAATCCTTGTCGAGGTGTTAAAAATGACAATTTGGTGTTGGGATAAATCTCCAGTAATATTCATTATTATTGATGTTTGACAGCTGCCAGACGTCTCATGATGGCTCACAGTTTTTTTTCGTCAAAATGTTATGTATGATTATTTGAAGAAAAATCATCTTACTAAAATACCTATCAACAACTTCTGCAACATAATCAACTAATTGCATACGTCATCGTGCTGTTATAAAAAAGGAATCTTCATCAACCCCTGTTAGAAATAATTTCGATGCATCAAGTAATTCCGTAAAAAAAGTTTCTTTGAATGAAACATTGAATGTAGGTATGAATTTACAAAATCATTAGTTAAATTATACATATGTATTAGGCTGTGTATCAGAAAAATATGCATAATGATATGGTTATCAGATAAAAAGCATCGCAATTCAATCGAAAATTACCAGCTCAATATGGTTTCATTTTGAGATGCCTCTCCACCGCATTTATAAATACTTGCCTTACATCAACAAGGAAAATATCCTTTCACTTCACAAATCTTGCGACATTCGATATATATTGATGATATTCTGAATGGGCATACCGGTATACCCCATTGCAAGTTTACATAACCAAGAAATAAACGAATCATTGCGTAAATGAAGTTTCAAGGCAGGCAAATGTGCTAGAATGGTTGAAAAATTGAGTCACTGAATTAATGCAGGTTTTGACGGGTGAGTGAAACGACAGTTCTGATCGATATGCCAGGAGAAGGTCGACATTGATTTTTGACTTTTGTGACAAAAACATTCTGAAAGTTATCTACTATAACTTCGAATGTACGAGTTTTTTTCACAAGATAACATATAATCCAATGTCATCCTTATGCCTACGAATTGTCAAATGAGGTGGGTGAAATCAATTATCTAGGACTAGCTGATATTTGCCTTTTTATAATTGGCGTTTTCACACAAGACTTTAGACCCAAATACAACACATTTCAATGTTCAAAAAATTAGAATCCGCTTTTCTATTCAATATACCGCTTCTTCAAAATTGTTCAAATTGTTGAACAGAAGGTAATTTGAAAGTGAATTTTATCCTTCTTACTTTTCTTTCTGGAGGACTGCCAAGGTTTTTTTCGGATCATGACCATCTGATGGAAGTACCAAAGTATTCGCAAAGTTTGTAGCTGCGGATATACCAATAATGGTGCCATATGCATGAAAGAGTGGGTTTTGAACACATATTTTGTGATGCTTTCTGTGGAATCCATTCCTTTTTCCAATGTAAAATCCATTGTTAACCGCACTGAAATGACTCAAAACAGCTGCCTTAGAAAAACCTGTAGTGCCCTGAAAATTAAGTATAGTTGCTGTTTTTCAGCTCCTCTCACTAAATTGTGCCATTATCCCACTATAAGTTAATAACATTTCAATTTAAATATTTCCCAGGGTCATTGTTTGAGGTTTTCTAATTTTCATTTTGATAATTAGTTCATCAGCTAGTTATCGGAAAAATAGATCTTGAATAGACAGATCTGTTAATGACGGTATTGGAAAAAAAAACTTTGACATTTTGAAGTTGTAATCGTCGGATTTTAAGGAAGAAGTGAAAAGGTTCAAATCGTTTTGTTATTGATCTCATATAATTCATTTGTTTCTCTCGGGATGAACTATATACTCAATACCTACTGAAGTAAACTGGATATTAGCGGGATCATCCATTTTTATATTTTTCTGGTTCTCTCGTACCATTTGTATTCCTTCATCATCTGCCATGTTCAAAACATCAGTGTATCTATCCGTTCCCCTGAAAAAATAGAAAACTAGAAGTTGTCTAGGGCTCATCTCATCATATAAAACTGTTACCTCATTTTGTCTTTTGATATCATTATAACACTTTTCAAAGAAGGTACCCTCTCATTTTCAAGCTTTCCAGGTTTTCCCTCGAACAATTTGGGGCAAACCGATTCTAGTATTTCATAAAAATTTTGCTTTCTAAATGTGGATCCACAAATAATTCCTCTTATTCCTACTTTGTTGATAACGTATTCCATTTCTTTTTGTTGATATTGTGGATTCAATCCTGCCTATAGAAAAAAGGAATGGAACTGGAAAGTAAATCACATATTTGAAATTATAGGACTTCTATAGTTTCATCTGTTTCATCTATTTATTAGATCAGGTCAATGTTCTACAAATGCAATGCTTAAGTTTTTGAAATACATATCCAACTGTAATAAAGGTAAATTGTATAGGCATTAGCTGAGTCAGTCTTAAGATATTGTATAACATCTTGGGGAGGTACGTTCAATAACTCCATCAATAAGCTGCAATCAGTCCAGAATACTTCACTAAAAATAATATATAAAAAACAAAAACGCTTTTCATCAAAGAAATTATATGAAGAATCAAAAATGTTTAATGTAAGAAATATGAATATATATCAATGCTTAGTCCATATGTTCCATAATAAAGAAAAATATATCTCCTCTAGAAATA
>WOGP01005270.1:0-13279 GCA_015342065.1 Leptinotarsa undecemlineata | reverse complement strand
GGCTAGATGGACTGCATACATAATTGTGCACATTGCCAATTGCACAAATCAATTCAATGCAGAGTGCAACAGACTGTTGGTTGACATTGGAAGTCACAGCATTCTGGAAACGACCTCTGACTTTATGCCTCCATCTGTCAGATCAGATCAGACCTTCTTTGGAGTATTGTTCTCATGTAGGAAGCCCCGCCCTAAACATACCCTGAAGCTGCTGAATTCCATCCAAAAAAGAGCCATCCGCCTGATTGGAGACGCGAACATCACTTGCAACCTTGATAGTCTCGAAAGGCTTTTCCTGAAGTGGTTGTGTTTTGTCCTTAAAAAAAAGGTGGATGGAATCACTTTTTTGTCATCCACTCACAAAAAAATCAATTAATTGATTAACCAAACAATTCTCACTTTTTATTCGAAAACTGTCATTTCGTGGTTGGAAGTTGAAACGAAGCCGCAACGCAAATTCCATAGTTAGACCCAATCTGTAAGGAGTCCACCGGAAACAGCAATATTTTGAAAATGATCTATGATCTATTATTAAAATGTTTGGGAACCTCTATTCTAGATTATTTGAAAGTCCTGGTTTGAATTCGCTTCAGCTCGTCAGAAATTAGATTACTTGTCTGGATATATTTTGATTAAATTCACACAATTATAATAAACCATTGAGATGTCTAAGAAACAAAACGCATCCCATATGACACTCTAACCCTTGTTCTGTACAGGTAACGGTGTGGTGCGCGGAAATTACCTCTCCGTTTTTCTCGAGCTGACGGCCGGATATCCAGAAACTTCCAAATACGAATACAGAGTGGAGATGATTCACCAGGCTGGCAGAGACTCTTCTAAAAATATCGTTAGAGAATTTGCTTCCGACTTTGAAGTCGGAGAGTGTTGGGGTTACAACAGGTTCTTCAGGTTGGATCTACTAGCAAGCGAAGGCTATCTCAATGTTGCGACGGATACCTTGGTGCTAAGGTATCGTATTATATGAAAGCAGCATCAATAATTGGAATTTACTCGATTTCACTAAAAATGCAAAACATTTTTGTTTCAATAATGACGTCCATTATCCTCAAGAGATGAAAGTATTTATTACTAGAATGTTTCAAGTTGGGATATCAACTTTACCAAAAAATGAAAATAAATTTATGGACGCATATTCAAAAACATACATAAAATTAAGAAAAAAATGTAATGACTCAACAAAAAATTTTAAAATAACAATGGTTTCACTTGTCAAGTCGTTGAAGAAGATGCAAACTAAAAAAAAAAATCATTAATTCAATTTCAATCGATTGGAGAGATCTCAAACTCAATGAATGTTCTGAAAAACCCATTTCTATTCTCATTCGGCGTAGCTGAAGAGAACCGTAAGATATGCTTAAAAGGCGAAAGGGGTACTTTGAATTTTTTTTTATATACACAAGCTTTCACAATACTTCATATGTATTTAAAAACATTCACAAATTTTGTTCAAATTTTAAGGGCTTACATTAAATTACAAATACTTATTTCCAAAGATAAGAGTGCATAACAAAGTATTAAGCAAAACATATCACTTTTGAAAACGTATATATTTTTCATTAACAAGATTTCAAGTTCGAGCTCCGACATTCTACCAAAGATGTCGGGATCAACAGTGGTATATTAACCAACTACAGGCAGCTCAACATCAATATGTTACCCAAATTAATGAATCCAAAGAGCGATTGGCAGCAGAAATATCGAAGAATTCAAATTCGATTCCAAATGTTACTAACACAGGTATGTTCCTTCTGTTCTTAAGCTACAGATATTCATAATTACAAAATCTTGAAGAAAGTGGTAAGTGTGAATTGTACTTTTTTTTATGAAAATATGCATATATATTATATACGTTGTAGTATTGGGATTACTCATCTCTTTCTAACATATCTAAGCAGTGACTTCAGTGACTATCAATCCTCTTGTTAGACTTTTCCTGTAATTTTCTCTAGAGTTTGGCTGATTTTATTCAGTTGCCAATATAAACGTTTCTCATGCACTTCTTCTTATTGCTTCCTCTGTACTTCTTAAGCACAAACTGATTTTGTTCTTTTCCTCCCTCTATACCTTAATCTTGTAATTACATCAAGTGTTTTCATACTTTGGATTTCAAGTGTTCTCATACTTTTTGAGTATCAAGTGTTTTCATACTTTGAGTATGAAAACGCTTGAGAAAGCTATTGCATTGCGAAACACGTATTGTGTTTGTTTGCGGGTTTGTAAACTTGAATACGTTATGTATTTTCATCAAGTATCGGCCACATATCATCACATATCTTGTAATTGTTTCAGCGAAATCTCTTTGCCTTCTTTTGTATTCTTTCTTGCTCTACTCGTTCTTTTTATTTTTCTCTCTTATCCTTTCTGTTTTCCCTGTCGTCTCTTCTTTTGTTCTCCTTTTCACACACTCACCGGTTTTTATTTATTTTTTGTTCTTCCGACTCCTCTTCCAACTGAAGAAACTGGCGAATTGAAATTAATTGACTCTATACTGGGTGCCTGATCACTCAGGAATTAATAGCAACGAAAAAGCTGAAGAATGTGCTGGACACGGATCATTCATATATTGACCCTGAAAGAGCTGTGATGGTATCTACCAAAATCCACAGGACTGAATAAGGAAATATGTAAATGAAAAGAGTACATGGAAAATATACCTGAAAACACTCACGGGAAATCCTTCAGGGACCGCCTGCAAAAGAAGAACTACTACAAGACAGCAGATATCAGCTCAGAATAATTAGAAAGCTACTGAACAAAATAGTGTATTATGGAGATATTACCTGGAGGCAGTGCAGCAAAGGAATGAAGACATATTCTCTTGTCTTATGCGAATGTAAGGCACAGGAAGGAAGAAGTGTATGAAAACTTAAATTATGTACAGAATAATATCACATTCAACAAAGTATCTGTACTAAGTGGTATAGAAAATAAAATTGTTGAAATATGTGTCATGAATGAATGAAAAGAAAAACGCAATAAGCCGATGAGTCTACAATGTTTTTGTGGACTTGAAAGAAATGATGACTCTCAAAAAAACTCATCTTCTCTTTTAATTTGATTCTCCCAGAGACAATGCATCAACCATATAAACTTTAATACATGTTATGATGATATATGAAGGTTTATCAACATTTTAGGTACACAAGAGTTCACATTTGATAGTAACACTAATCCTTTGCCATCCACTTCGCGGGTCGAAGTCCCCGAAAAATCGGTGTCTGTGAACTTTCCATTTTTGGAGGAAAGAGGAACCGCCGTAACAAGCCTCACTGCAAACCCGATGAATTCAGAGGAGATTTCAAATATTCAGTGTCCTTGTACATCGAAAGTGCGTTCGAGTGGTAATTCAGTATGCAGCTCTACTTCTGACTCATCAATACAAACACAGGTAATAAAGTATAACACAAACACTCAACACCAAAAATGAGATAGATACTAAGGTTCCTTTATAATTTCCAAGCTTCCTTCATAATTTCCAAGCTTCCTTTTATTACTCTTTTAAAGATTATTGATTAAGCATCAAGATAACAATTTTTTTCGGTATTTTAATGTGCTCACTAAAGTTTGATTTGTCTCCCATATTCAAACAAAGAAATTTAGAATTGGATTTATTATCGATGATTTGAATATCTACTGAATGAGTTTCATAATTGAAATGAAATATCTCATTTGTTTTTTTTGTATTGAGGCAAAGCAAATCAGAATCACACCAAACATTGAGTCTATTTTGATTATCAGAGACTTTTTCCTTCAAGGTAGCGATGTTGTTCCCTCTTCCACTACAAAGCAAGATGGTGTCATCGCAAACAATGTGAAATTGCCTTCATGGCCAATCGAAGCAAATTATATAGATACAATAAGAATATAATTGGATTAATAATCGACCCCTATGATATAACCACTAGTAATATTGTTGGGAAATGATCAATCACCTACTTTTACAAACTGAAATTGCTAAGGTATAACTGGAAGAAAATAAATCAGTTATATATTGTTCTTCTGCATCCATAGTGCACCTTGGGGAATGGCAACAAATTCCTTATTGAAACCAATTAAAAACTTACTGCCTTACTGCAAATGATTTCTGTGAATTCACCTCCACAATGATCGATAACATTATTGAATAAATGCCTCTCACGGATGAATCTGGGGACGATCTCGTTAAAATAATTGTGAAAGATTCAGTATTCTTGAGTCTCACAAATGAAAAAGAAATAACAAGTGTGGTAAAAACACTCAAAAATAGTTCAACTACGGATGCATATAACATTAGCTCCAAAATAATCTCTCTCTAATCTCTAGCTCTAATAACTAGGTGTGCACTAGCACACCTAGTTAATACATGAATCGAGAAGGGAGAATTTCCATCACATCTGAAACTGTGTAGAGCAACCACAATTATGAAAAAAGGTGATATAAATCTGTTTTTAAAATCTGTTTTTCCGTTAATCAGATATTTATATAGAGATTATATAGATGTTTATATAGATATAATTATAGATATATAACAATTATCCCAATAATATCAAAAATAATTGAAGTAATTATCAAAGACAGAATAACGAGCTTTTTGGAAAACGGAAACCATCTCGATGATCACCAATATGGATTTCGATCGCTGAGATCAACTTAACAACCTGTAACTGAGATAGTTCACTCAATAGCAAAAAATCTAGACGTACCAGTACATACATGTGCAGTCCTATGCGACTTGTCGAAAGCCTTCGACAGTGTCTCACATGGCATCCTATTAGAAAAGCTCCATAAATACGGGATACGTGGACCAGCTCTTCGACTCATTGAAAAATTTATTACGGACAGACAACAATACATATCCTACAATAATGTGACCTCCAGGACCATACAAATTAAACATGGTGTGACTCAGGGTTCAGTCCTGGGGCCACTGTTGTTTATAATCTATATGAATGATCTACCAACCTTCTTAGACATCACAGATGTATTGATGTTCGCAGACGACTAACTTTTTTAATCAGAAGCAGGAATTTAGAAGAGATCGATAGAATGTCAAGTGAGACACTGTCACGAGGTGAAGCTTACTTCAACGCAAATATTTTATATTTGAATAAGAACAAAACTAAATAAATAACTTTCTCAAAAAATACAGCAAGTGATTCATCAGTCAAAATACTAGGATTTCACATAGATTCCAACCTGAACTGAAAAGAACACATTCAGGAATTGCAAAAAAATTAGAAGAATTGGGTTAAGTACAACATCAGAACCTGCTTCAGATCCGGAAACACTAAACGTAACAGCCTCACAAAAACCAGGCCACCAAACGCGGACTGCTATTCCAAGAATTGCATTTACCGGATAGCCTGTGAGTGTGAAAAATCTTAAATCAGTGAAACTAAGAGGCAATTGAAAGTTTGCACACACAGCGAGGGGAAACCAGAACGTACTTGAATAAATAATCATCTCTTCAAGGAGTAACTTGGCTTGGAATCTCTTGACTTTTATTTTTGTTTTTTTTTTCTTGTTCGAACCCACATAAACGATTTATTCTCGCAGACTGAACTCCAACCAATTAAATATCTACTTAAACTTGAGCAATGCAAGAACATATATAAAATATAGAACAAAATAATCAAAAGCAACAACGATCTACTAGTCAACAACCAGTTTTATGAGTATAATATAAGGGGTAGAAATGACTTACACCTGAGCATGGTAAGAACGAATAAAGGATTATACAATTCTTTTACTCAGGCTATAAAAGTCTTCAATGAATTACCTGTCCATATACGTGACTTACCGGGCTATATATAGTTCATTCATCAATAGTTTAAAAGAACATCTGAGCCTCGAGGCACATGTCTGATACGTTGATACTATGAGCTTTGTAGTGGTTTACAATAGTTTTGTGTTTCACTTGTCATGTTAAAGGTTTATGAACCCAGAGTCCAGCATTTTTGCTGATTAGGGAGAATAACAACATATCTTATATTCATAGTGTCTTAACTATGTTAACTGTACGCTGTTGTTATATTTTTAATAAAAAAAAAATAGTTCAATTTTTTACTCATATTTTATTTCACTATAATTTCATTTTTAGCTATCGTTCTTATTTGTTCATTTGTATTGGTTCTTTTAGGGATTTGAAATCATTTTATATAATATTAGACAACACAAGTCCCAACTATTTAACAATCTGTATTTTAACCAAAGTTTCAACTATTTTAGAAAGTGCCACATGCAATGAAATCAGTTGAAAATTTGATAGATCATCCATAGATCCACCTGTATGAATAGGGAAAACAATTCCCATTTATTTGTAGTTGTAAATATTATTTTCACATTAAAGTCACTTAATCAATGATACCAAGACCACCAACAAATTTCTATCAATTGATTAGCCTTGAAACTCGATCAAAAAACAAGCTACCCTTATCAGTAATTGAATTCTATGCATTCAGATTCATTTATATTTTTGTTTTCATCATAAAAACGAGTCATTGAAAGATTTGAGGTGACCAACAGACTTAATCAATACTTGCTTTTCACTAGCCAATTTCCCGATAAACAAATCCCTTAATTTTTTATCAAATATCTCCTATAATTATTATTACGACATCAAAGGCATCGATTGGTACATTGCCAATCGTTCTATATAGGCTCTGTTAAAAAAAATTCCTAAACAATCTCGAGCAGTAAGTAATCTGAAATAAGATGGATAAATTCTCAAAAGAGAAATTTCAATTCTATTGTTTTGAAGGTCAAGATCAGGAGAATCAAATTAAATATGCATCACATAATATGAATTGACAATATAACACGTGAGTCCAGAATCAAATGATATTTTTTATCAACTTCAGGTAAGCGGACAAAAGTCAAGGGAAAACTCATCTTGCCATAGCGGAGAAGAAACTCGGCAACTTCTGGGCGTAGGAGTATCTATCAGTTCTCCCAATCTCCTAAACTCTGCTGTGTCTCTCATGCTCTCCAGCAGCACCAGCGAAAGTGACCTAAGCGAACCTGAACATCTTATAGAAGAATACAGTGCAAGGGAAACCAATATTGAACTAATGGCAGGTTTGTTATTCAAAAAATCTGAACTTTCATAGTATATAACAATAGCTATTTATGATATGAGTGAGTAAGTGAAAAAGTTTGTGAAACGAATGTAATGAGTTGAGCAATTTCACAACAAAATAAAACTTACTTTTAACACAAATATCATACAAAATTTTTTGTACAACTGTCCTGTTTTCATAATAAAATAGACAAATTTAATATTTCTATAAAAAAGCATTTTTACATCTCTTGTCAGGTGAAGCCGAATCACCTGGTTACCAATAAACAGTATACGTTCATACGTTTTATTTAAAGTCACATTTGAAGTTTTTGCTGATGTTTAATGTCTTGCATAATGAAGAACAATAGTGAGGAATTCTGTGTTCCTGACGATATTGAAGAGGCCGCAAAAAGAGGTTCAATTGAATTGTTACCAAAAAATCAGCTCAGCAGTATGACATCGCATATTCTAATTTTCTTAGCTGTTATAGACTTAAAAACGTCGAAGGAAATTTCAGCAAAATTGTCTTCTTAGCCTATTTAGAAGAGAAATAAAAAATATGGAGCTCGTCAACTTCGTGAAGCAAGTTTTCAATGATAAAGTCGAGTGCCCTCATTAAAATGGTGTTACTACAAGCAAATATTTCAAGGTAATAGCATTTTTAAAGCGGAAAAATGAAAGTTATAAGCCCAAATAATAAAAAATTCTTATGTTCGAACAAGTCCAGAGGTTTATTAAAGAGAGATAAAAAATATTTTATGATAAAAGTTGCTACTATTTTCGGAATATATGGAACAAAAATAAGTCGTTCTTTTTGCATTGTTGGAAAAAATATTGACTACTTTAATAAATATGTTGCATTACACCCTCTTTATCAATCATCAACGTTTATTCTGAAATACACAAATTATAAATGCAGCGCCAACCCAGTTGGTATAAACACGTTTCGGAAAATGTCCTCTACCATTGCTGAGTTTTTGAACCTCCCGAAACCAAAAGAATATACAGGTCACGGTTTTTGAATGTCTTCTGCTTCTTTGCTAGCAGAATCAAAAGCAAATATAACGGATACTAAGAAGCACAGAGGATGGAAGTCTACAGTAGCTGAGGGTTACATTGATCAATCTAATTCTTATAAAAAAGCTATTGATGAAAGAATAATAACAACAGCTGGCTCCGGTGTTACAGCATCGTCCTATTTACTTCAATAATTAAATGTTAATGCCCATGAAATTATCAACTCAGCTAGTTCAACTATATTACAAGGCTCTTCACCATGCAAGATATTAATATCAGCAGTCGTTCTAATTGTACTTTTCATTTTATTGCTCTTCAATGATAATAATAATGTGATTAATGTATATAATACATTTGTAACAGAATTTAATTGTATCTATATCTATTGTTCATAATAAAACTTTCTTGAAAATTGAATAATTATGTTTTGTTTATTGCTATTTGATCGGAAAAAATCGTGTTAAAAATACTTTTAATAATAGTGTTAAAAATATTTTTAACACGCTACTTTGTAAACATCATTTTTTAATACTCTTGACAACCATTAAAAATGTCACTTTTAATGACAGTTGTACAAAAAATCTTTTTTGCTTTGCAATACTCATTCAGAATTAAAAAAATAGAATGCTTCCTTCAAAAACAGAAAGATTCATGAATATCATTGAAAGATTTACATAAAATCAGTGACTGATTTCACAGATTTTTCTTTCATATACAAATGCGAAGAAAAAGTCTACATTTAACAATACCCTGTTGGATATTGACTTATAACAAATTTACTTTTCCTTTTTAAAATTGTACATTAGTCCTGATGGCAACTGAAAATCACATATTTCACTGTACAAAAACCTTTGAAAAGCATTATTGAACATACAAATTTGTATTCCATATACAAGTAAATACAACCTTTTTTCAAACTGTTGTCAAACAAGAATATTAATAATTTTTCAACGATAATGAAATTATTTATTTCAAAGAAGAAAATTACCATGAAGATAACGATGTCGACATGGAAATGATGTCTGGAGGAGATTGTGGAAATGTATCCTGTGATTCGTATGAATGTCAAAACCCTGAATCAGGAAACACGGTGGCAGAAAAAGATGCCGAAGAAGCGCCCACTTTGGAGGTAGCAGAATCTTCATCTGTTTAATACGAACCTTGGCCTTCAAATATTATTTTAAACAGAAATATGAGATAACCTACAATTTTTTTTTTATTTATCTAGCGGATACCATCCTTATTAGTGTTACAATATTTAACTAGGAGAATACTCAAATGAGTTACAAGAGCCCAAAATTCTTTTTTATTTGCCTAGATTCATCAAAAATTGCAATATAAACTAGTTGAAAAATCATTATATAATAATTAGTGATCTTAATTTCAATAATATCTAAATAATATATAAATATAGAAATAACATCATAGAAATTGTTATCTCTGTAAAATTTATTTGATCATTATAAATTCCAAAATGTTTCATTTTTATGTGAGACAGCAATTATTAAATCATTCACTACCACCATTTCACATTTAAAAAAAATTGGCGTAACACAATTTTTATTGAGGTATTCAAGAAATGTTTTTATAAATATTCAACATTCATTTTTTGTTGAAACTTTAATTACATGAATAGGTAAGGTTCAACGTGAGGATTTATTCCAATTCAAATTCCACACAATAAGTCCAGCTTCTCAATCAACTTGATTAGTTTATTCATTTAATGAATATTTCAGGTCAGATGTGTGAGTGAAACTCTGCCAAACACTGAAAACCTAATTTGGGCAGTAGTAGTGGAAAATATACGTAATAGATACACAATCTATAGCTTAGGGTCCCCACCTACTAGAGGGCTCCTGACTTCATCCTAGCAGACCCTGGATCTTATATCCCTAGTTCGTGAAAAGCCACTTCCCCACTAATGACTTGTTTCAGACCCCCCTATCAGTTATATTTTCATTAGCTCAGAGTCATATCAGGTCTAAATCCAAAACTGCAGGACAGTACTTTTTTGTGCATTTAGAAAATTGAGTTTCTAATAACTTGACCATGCTACACAGTCCCCTATGGCTCTGAGGAATGATTGATTCTCTACAGCCACCTATGACTCTAAAGAATGATTCTCCACAGCCCTCTCCGACTGTAAGGAATATATTTGATAGACCAGAGCTTCGAAAAGGATACACCGAAATATGTCCCGTGTGGTCCAATAAAAACATTGGACAGTACTTTTTCTTATAATGAATAGGATGACAGTGACCTTTTGATAGGACTGCTAGACAATGTAGGTAATCCTTGCTGTGGTCTAACAATTGTTTCATGACATTCTTCAAAAGATGTATGAATGCCTCAACAAAAGCTTCTTGCACTCCATGTATTCAGTGTTTGTTTGACCAAAAGCTTATAGAGAAGCCAATGACAGATTGTGGTTCAATGAAATCATTGGCTGTGCCCTTTCTAGCAAGGAAGTCAACAGCTTTGTAACCTGCCTAGCCATTGTGGCTAGAAATTGAGACCACAGACAATTTGTTTTGTCTTCCTATTGAGGAATTTTTATTTCATTACCAACTTGGAGCTTTCATCCTACAATATGTTTATCAATTTAAATGTGAGGTGAGTCTTCACCAATCTGTCTCTGCCATAAATCAATGTGTAGATTTCTATCTGAGATACAGTGGTAAGTTGAAATCCCTGTCTGAATCCTACAACTGTATACACCTGCACTAAATGTTAAGGTGGTTTTAATCCCTCAGTGAACCAACAACTATCAGCTCTTACTATTTCCTTCTTCCAGAGGATCCTGTTTGTTGAAGGCGTTAAGTCGGAGGTCATTTCCAGATTAATGACTTTCAGTTTCAACCAGTAGTCTACTACGTCCTGCATACGCCTCATTTGTGCAATTGACAATATTTACAGTTTTGTATGTTGTCCCTCTAGCCTTTCTCTCTTTCTCCAGAAAGTAGAGGAGACATTAATAATAAGTAGCAAATGACGGAATGGTCATTCAGGTGACAGAATCGTAGGGCAGCTTTTACAAAATTACATCAACAATCAAAAAACTTTTTTTTAATACCTGGCTTAACAGTTGTGGCTATTGCATCAATATCTTCAAAGGCTAAATTTGCAGCACTCATTGCTTCATTCACCACATTTTCAATATTTCTCCTATGCAAGCCTTGAGCTATAGTTGGTATTATTCCTCCATGACTGAAAACAAATCCAATTCAATAACTGTATCTCTACTCCATGTGAAAAAGTTTGTAAATATACGTACTTCAAGTGTACCAAATGTTGAGAATTCAGAGCTTCACCAAGTATTTTTCCATCTGTGTTGATGATGGCACAACCTGTGTCATCACAAGAGGTTTCAATACCAAGAATGATCGCACTTTTCTTCGAGTAGAACCGTATTTGCTTCCATCTCACCCTTTTTGCGAAGTGATTTAACAAATTATGTTCTATTCTGGCTAATAAAAACATTTTTGGCAATTTGAATTTTTGAGGTTACATTCAGAAAGATATTTCCATTTTTTAACTATAACGAAATTACAAAGAAAACTAGACATAAACTATTATATATGCATCGCCATCTGCACGCTTTAAAAATAATTCCATGAGCTCCTTTTCGTAAATAATGAGAGATGGCGACATAGAACCTGCAATTTGTTATCAGTCGAAGTAAAATGTATGTGGTTAGTCCGCATTAGATTATTTTCAAGTGATCATATGAATACTTAGACGTGTAACATAGTAGAATCAATTCACCTTCAACTGATTAAATTCTCGCCAAAAAATATCTGGTCAAAGAAAGATTCGAAACCACCAATTTGAATCGTGAGTCGTGCACAACTACTGTGCCAGTGTACCGCTAAATTACGTTTTACCGTAGTAAAAACACTATAGTTTTACTACTGTTCACATGGGGTATTTGAAACTAAAGAGCATACTGTTTTCCATCCACCAGATTGAACTATTATCAAACAGCCGTTTCGTTAGCTCGGTCATTATCAGGATATGAATGCACTAATTATGAATAATTTCATGTTTCTTTTATATTTATACAATTATTCTATTCACTGCATTTATTCATTGCTAATTTTGCAACTGGGAATTAATTACTCACCTGTACAAATTAATCAAACCAAAATTCAATTGTTTACTTTAAATTAAAGTAAAGCAACAGTAATACACATATATTTATGGTCCTCTACTTTAAAGTGAATTAATTTGAACGGACGTAAGTTGCTGTATTTAATTTGAAATTGATATCAAATTTACAGTCTATCAAAGGTCGAATTGCCCTGCCAATTAACTGCATAAGAAGTGAGTTACATTGTAATATACAAATCAATTCAAATAATAGATTTCTCAACAATCACAACTGAGTCTTTTTATGCAAACAAAAACCTCACTATAAAAAGGGACAAACAGATACCATAGTATAAAGATAATAAGATCTTCATACTATACAGATACTGAATTTCTTAGAAATAGTACGGCAAGCTCATTTAGAATATATTAGAACGGGAAAATGCTATCACTGTTTTGAAACAAATAACTCAAGATATATCTGAAATTGAAAAATGAAATAAGCAACTTGTGGAGCAAGTCGAAGATCTAAAACAGGAATTGAAAAATTTCAAGACGGAAATGTATACGCAAATCAATGAAATAAAAGAAGAAAATAGTATTTTGAAAGAAAAAACTGAAAATTAAAAGATTAGTCTAGAAACTGTTGAAACGAAAATTGGATGATCCTTATAGACTGGGGATACCAAATGAAAACAAATAAAAACCAGTGTTAGTTGAACTCGGACATTCTAAAATAAAAACTGATATTGTGAAAAACCCAAGGAAACTAAAAGGTATATACCGGTATACGTATCGCTTTAAACTATAAGCGAGAAGGATACATTAAACAAACATTCTTGGTAACTCATCTGAAGAAAGTACGTGAAGGTCATTCAGCCAAATTGAGAGGGAAATTTATTGTTGATGATAGCTACTACACCTATGAAGGACGGAAAAAGAGAGCAGAATAGAACGTACTTGAAGACCAAGAAGCAAGCAAAGAAGAGAATAATAAAACGAGAGACGAAAAACACATCAGATGAAGAAGAAATACCAAACAGAAAACTGAAAAAGTCAAGGTTTACGTCAAAACATTCGAAAATACAATAATTTTATTAATATATTTTT
>WOGP01005269.1:0-13280 GCA_015342065.1 Leptinotarsa undecemlineata | reverse complement strand
AAAATGATGGCTCACAATGCCTATTTTTAATTTTCTTGATTTTTTTTTCACTCTGTTGTCTTCGCATGAATTACACATCTTTGTAAAGAATTTAAATTTTCTTTGGTAGATTCCCACTTCAAGACTAAAAAAAAAACTCATTTCACTATTACAGCATACAAAACACGAGAAAGTGAGATATTTCCATATTTCATAAAAACTTAATAATATGTCAAAATTCTTCCAGACAAGGGTTAGAAGAAATATGAATCTACTTATTAGCGACTCTTCGTTGATAGCTGCAAAAAGAGTTAAAACTGTGTTCTACTACACAATGGAAATACATTTGCATAAATACTAATTCACCATTCACCAAATCTCAAAGAAGAATAACAAAATATCAAATCGATTGTGGAAAATATTGATACCAATCATCATCAATGGCCGGTGAGCAAAGTCGATATACAAAATATTCTCGCTTCATTTGTATGTGCGAAACAATTATGCCGCCAAAAACAAATTCAACGTTACTAGTATATTAGCCATATTGTCATCCAGTCAGCCACCGCTCTCTGTAGTGTATGCGACAATGTGCTCTTTCTAATATCGATGGTTTCCACAAACTTTGTATTTTTGTTAAATTAATTTCAAAATAAATGTTGAACCTAGTTTGGTTAGAGCTGACTTCCGACAACAAACCAAGAGTCCATTTTGAAATGATCGAATAAATTTAACTTGAAAAATTTGCAATACTTTGGTACCGAAATGAAGAATCAAAAATTATAACGGTAGGTAGTATATTTAGTAGGCCCCTTTTGTTTATATGACATTCATTTCAGACTGTGTCTTTTATCGAAGGATGGAAAGTTTTGATTTAATTTTCATTTTATCTCGGCGAAGGAGCAGTATGGTGACTGAAAAGAGAAGCAAAAATATGTACAGTGAAATATATAATTACTCCAGAACATATCCAAAAATAAACTGAAAAAATATTTTTCGGAATGTAAACTAATGACACGGAATATGCAGCAAAATAGGCACCCGCCGAGACCTACCTTTTACAAAAAAATGTTTTGTAATTATATGATTGTAACAGTTGTACGAGTTGACAACAATAACAACAAAACTGGCGTCTGTCAAATTGGATCATCCGATCTGTGATTGGATATTAAAAACCGGCAACTCCGCTATAGTCACGATGAATTTTATTGGTCAACAGACACGCGGCCAATTTAAATTCTTGCTTTTCGAATTATTCTCTTTTCTGCAAATATAAAGAGATTTTGGGATCGATTAGGCTTGATTAGTATAATATACCTCTAACTCTATCAGTCTATAAGCAAACCAGTATCATTTTCCATGACATGAAACGAACCTATTCAACTTGGTTGATGAAACGCGCGACATAAAAAAATATTTCAGTTTTGGTGTTCAGGTAAAAGCAAAAATATCCATACCTAAGAGTGATATATTACATAATCATTATACCTATGTCATACCTATGTCATATTTGTTGCATTCTAAAAAATTTCCTGATTTATTTTGAATATTCAAGACAAAATACTTTCAGTGAAAGTATTTACCTGCCTGAATGCATGGTTATTGCAATATCAAAATATGTTGTTTTAGAGTTTCCCAACCGTTACCTCGTTTATAAGCCTGGCATTGTATATTGGTTATATACGCTTGTGTTTAAAAATTTCGAGCCATTCAAAATAAAAAAAATCTAGGAATAATATATTACATGGTCACTAGTTCACTTTTCCATTTAATTTTTGGTAGCTGTACGTACTGAATGAAAAAAGTGAATTGAAAACAAATAAATATAAATGTACTTACTCGTTTTCTGATGATAGTATCCACGATAATAATCAAGCACATTCTACGATAACTTCCATTTGATATACCAACTGATGTAGAAAAAATATTATCAGAGCCATGTTCAGAAGTGTTTTGAATACGTTTTGAACTTTATTGGAATACTGATCAAATTGCTATAACAATAAACAACTTGAGTACACTCTTAAGAATCAGGAAATATCAGACAATGTCGTCTAAATCATCTCGATTCAATAAATACAAGCATTCCTTGAAAATCTGATAATTTTTTATGAAAGAGATAATCTTCAAATTGTTTTGAGTTAACTCCGATAGCCCAAATAACTCTATTTCAATAATTTGAATTTCTTTTTGAGAATGTATATCAAATTATATTTTCATAATAATCTGTAGCCCTGAAAATGGCAGGAAACCCCGCAGAACAGTTTCCAATCGAATATTGGGAGACGATTCTGTATTTTATAATAGGTTGCCCGTAAATTTAAGTTGTTTCATAAGTTTTGTTCGTTTCAATGTCATATATTTTTGTAGCTCCAAATCACAATAAATATGTATTCTACTATGTCGGTGTGTATACTGATTGAAAGAAAATTTTTTAGAAGACAAATCACAAACACTACAGAAAAATCCTTAAGGCGCTCTTGGAGTGATGCTTGTGCGAAAGTAGTGTTTTACATTGCATTTGAATCACTGGAGGTTAAATCCTTTTGGAAAAACGCTCTCATGAAATGTATTCCATAAAAGCGCCGTTCTCAAAATGAAAAAGTTCTTGAAAGGTGAAGTTCGAGGTGTACTGAGTTGAACCTCACAACGATGAGAAGCCACAGTCAGCCGCGTATTTTTGATATGTAACGCTCTTGGTGGAATCAGAATGTGCCAAGTTAGTTGAACACTTCCCGTGAAAGTATATACAGAAGAGAGACAACTCTCCAACCTCTCTTAGATGTTGTAGACTATCAAGGTTGCAAGTGATGTTACCGTCTCCAATCAGACGGATGGCCCTTTTCTGGATGGAATCCAGCTATTCCAGAGTATTTTTGGCGGCGGAGCTCCAAACATGGGTACAATATTACAAAGAAGGTCTGATCTGAGTTTAATAAAGCATCAAAAGTTGCTGAGGTGTGATTCTGGTTCGGAACAGTGTTCCAAGCTTTTGAGAAGCAGCCTTTGCAATTCCAGCGACATGATTGTCCAATGGAGTATTGGTATCCATTTTAATTCGCAACAAACTCATCGAAGCAGAAAGCGGAATTGTCTGACCTGACATTATTATATCCAATTCGATAATATTTATCTTTTTGGAGAAAACGGATATCTGAGTTTTGGTGGCATTGAATTGAACTTGATTAATTTCACCCCAATTCAAAATTACTTCTAGTTCTTCATTATGATATTCAACCTCCTGGTGCCGTTGAAGATGGGCATTCGTAGCCCATGACGAGACAAGTGTGCTTTCGTCAGCACACTTGTCTCATCATCACATTTGGTTTATTCTAAGTCTTTGATATACAATAAAAACAGGTTTGAAGACAATATGGATCCCTAGAGAACACCAGCGTTGATGGTGAAAGTATTCGAGAGATATCCCTCGACGGCCACTTGCAGGAAACGTTCGTCCAGGAAATGAAAAGAACCATACACAAAACCTATTTTGTACCCCATGCATTGATGCTGTTCCTTTTTTCCAAATTTTAATTTTTTACCTTCTCTCAGTTTGTGACTATAAGTGTTCCCAACTGGATGAACTATAAAGTCGCTACACCTGAACCAAAATTTCGCTACGGTGCTTCATATTCCGCTACGCTTGTATATCTGACGCAATAACTTCGCGCATGCGCCCTATCCAAAATTAAATACCACAGAACTTACTGTTTGTAGTTTATGTACCATTCAGATACCACAAAACTGAACTGTCACTAATGTCAGGAATCAGGATCATGGTAATTTTCAACCGCGCAACTCAGTAGATGGTACTTAATTTCTAAAATTATGGCAGTTAATTTTTGAAAGCTGTCGTCTATACCAAATATTTCTTAGCTTGAAATAATGATTCAGAAAAGTAAAAATAAATATCAATTTGATCACATACGTATAGTCACACCGAGCTCGTAAACGATCATTAGCGACAGGTCTAATCCATCCTTTCAAGTTGAAATCAGACAACCGATGTTGTGAAAAAGTTTGTTTTCGAGACTATTTGTATTTTTTTAACATACCCCGTTTCCGTCAAGTTCAACTGTGGTAGCTCTCTCGCTTGAGCTAGAATCAGATTAACTATCTTTCATTTCCACTGTAATCTGTTTCATATAATTTGGAATACTCGAGACAATCTAGAATTTTAGTTTAAAAATATTGGAGGTTATATGGTTTATGATATGAGTTACAATATCCAAAAATATTCTTCATTTCTTTCATCACGTATTGGCTTCAGCTACTAAGACTACAACGTATAGACTATGCATTCAATTATTCAATTGTCAGCTGTCTTCTTCTTCCATATTTTTTCAATATTGATAATTGGTAGAAAATTAAGCTTCTACATATTCAATTTCGCTATGCCGCTACCGTCGAGTAAATTCCGCTACAGTAACGGAATTCCGCTACAGTAACGGAATTCCGTTGCAGTAACGGAATTCCGCTACGACTGGCAACTGTGATGTCATCAGAAAATTTTCGCCCAATTTTTCTCTACAGATTCAAATTGAACTGAAAGGCTGCCGAAACAGACCGAGATTTTATCCTCGAAGATTAACCCCGAAGTGGTACACGTACAGTATTCCAGGGCAAGGATTTCAGGAGCCTGGTGGAGACTGACCAATCACAAATGGTGCGTGGGATGGCGGAAAAAATGGGCGTCAGCTCCTAAGAGGTTATTGATGGTTCATAACGTATTGGTGAAATCAGAACGAAATGACAATTTGAACGATCGGCAGAAATTGTTACATTTCGAGGTATGTTCTTCTTTGCTTTTGCGCAATCAAAACGATCCTTTTTTGGATTGCATCGTCTCGTGTGATGAAAAGTAGATCCCTTAGGACAATTGAAGACGTTCAGGACAGTTGTTGGACCCCGATGAGATACCCAGGCACTTTTCAAAGCCGTAAACCCACAAAAAAAGACCACCGTTACTATGTGGTGATCAGCGTCAGTGTAATTCACTATAACTTTCTGCAACTGGGGCAAAACATCACAGCAGAGTTCTATTGTGAGGAAATCGACGAAATGTATCGAAAATTGCGTCAGCAGCAGCAGGCATTGTTCAACAGAAGTGGTCCGATCCTACTCCACGACAACGTCGGTGGGCACGACTCACAAATCACCTTCCGAAAATTAAACAAATTGAGCATTGAAGTTCTGCCTCACTTCCGTACTTTCCAGACCTCCCAGCAACCGACTACCATCTCTTCAGTCACTTTAATAACTTCCTCACCGGTAGGAACTTTGCCAGTCCAGACCAGGCAAAAACGGCCTTCGTTGACTTCATCAAATGCCAAAAATCTAGAATCATTATCAGTCTAATGAGGATCTTTCTTATAGGCTCACATAACTAATGTGATCAGGTACGAGTTGATTTGATTGAATTTGTGTTTTCAATCGACCTCTAATATCCACAAAAAATACTTTTTTTTCGTTATTGAATTTGTATTTCAACAAAACATTTTTAACGCAACGCTAGAAGGAAAATGAAGCACGTGCGCTACAGAAAGGTTTATCATGTTGAAAAGTTCAGAGAATTATCCACAAAATCCCACTCTGATGTGAAATACTATTTGGAAACCCTAAAGTTTTCGATGTTGTCAGGAATATATACCGCAACTGAGTTCGGAATTGAAAAGTTCCAATTTACTGTTCGGTAACTAATGTTTAATTGAACGCATTCGGAATTTAATCGTTAATCTGGTATCAATATGATTCAATCACGGGTGCTGTTGATTTGATGGATGAAACAAAAAAAAACTTTTCGAAATTGTGATTACAAAAATATGTTGCATTGCGAAAGGTTTTTTGGCGTTTTGCATTCACCAACCGAGTGGTAAATTCATAACCCAATGAATTTTATTAAAAGGAGAAAAAGAAATAGAGAAGATTTGAACTTCTGGAGCTCAATAACTGTTCCTTTACGCCTCTGGTTTCTTTGAAATAAGTGACACACGTATTAATACTCATTAGTAGGTACTTCCATTCTATACCAAGAAAAATATCTGGTCGCTTTGTTTCCGCCAGTCACTTTTTATTGCCGATAGTATCGGAGCTAAACTGGCCTTGAAAATGCACCTTCATATAATGAAGTAACCCACATTTTGAATCACGTTAGGTAGAAACGTTCTGATTCGTTGTAGGTTGTGTTTGTCTCACTCGCAAAAATAAAAACGAATATCTTTTTGAATACTTCGGTAGGGCTTCAATATAATTGGAGGAGTCTGACCTAATTTTTTCAGATGTAAAGTAGTTATTTTTGAATGGTTTTATGTAGTTTTCCCTTTTTGTTTGTTTTTTGGTCAAATTTAGTAATTGAAGTCTGACCCCCTTTCTGTTGACAGATTGGTCTGATATCTGGCACATACATACAGTTTTAATAACAATACAATGTAAAATCCAATATGGCCGCAGATACAAAATGGCTTATTACATATTGTTTCACAATTAGCTCAATATGGGTATTGAATGACAGGGTTCAACTAGTAGAATAGTAGTACACGCAGATGGCCGCATCTACAAAATTGAATATCACATATTTTTTCACAACTAGCTGAATAGTAATACAAAATAGTAGTACTATTGAGGTATTAAGATGGCCGCAGCTACTAAATGGCGGATTACATATTACTTACCTTGTAATACTAAGGTACTGAATGAACTGAATAGAATTAAAAGAATTGAGTTACATAATCAGAAATTAAAAGTTTTAAATTCAAATAGATGACAAATATTTTAAAGGGTTTTATTGAAATATACAGTGCATACACATTTTTTTAATGTCTGCCTCCCTTCCATTTTTTTAACAAGTCAACCCAAAAAATTAAAATTTGAAATAATGAAATTAATGCATAAATACTTCATTTTGACGTGAAATTTACAGATGAAACTTTCAACATGGTGACTGGGCGCCATCTGGGCAAAAAATTAAATGCAAAGGAGAGTCTTGTGACACATCATTTTGAAGCTCCTGACGAATACGTCACTACCTTAGATATAAAGTCAATATAAAATGACGAGACATTTAATAATTTCCTGAAGACAAACACATTAATATCGATATTTCTAGGAATATTCCTTTTTATCTGCCATATGGCAATTTCAACAACCCGATAAGATTTGATAAATTATGTTTTGTTTGTAAAAATGACAACAAAATGATAGTAAGACAATGAATATCATTGTTCAGTTAGACTATTCTCATTTAGTTTTCGGGTTTACTAGTAGAAAGTTACCACGTCAACAATCTCTGAAATAGTCAATTCTCATCCATTGAAAAAAAAATGTGTTCCGAATCGTCCTATCTGTAAAAAATATTTGAGAAAACTTGTATAAAAATTAACTATCCAAATTTACAACTACCGGTAGTGTACATAACAAAAAGCCCCCAGGTCATCCGTCCATTCCGTCCAAGTGCAAATAATTGGCGAGATAGTAGTGAATCCTGAATAGTCTACTTATTTCGTCGCGAATGTTTGTAAGGTGTCTCCTACTGTATGGAGACTTTTGAAGAAGAATAAGTATCATTCATGCAAAATTAAAATTGTATATCAATTAACTGAAGATGACCCTGATCGAAGAACAGAATTCTGCGAAATCATAACGGCTACCATTGCAAGGTATCCTACCTATCTCCACAATATTTGTTTCAGTGAGAAATGTAATTTTTTTTTAAACGGCATGTTCACAGACAAAATTGCCGTTATTAAAGTGACACCAACCTCACGTTTACCGGGAAACACATACCCAATATCCAGGAAAAAAAATTACGTTTGGGAGGGAATATTGAGAAATCATATTGTAGGACCTATATTGATCAAAATTCAACAGGGGAACTGTATTTGAATATGCTGGAAACTACTGTTGACCCTCTCATCACTGAAATCGTCGAAACGAATCCTAATGAATTCGATAGGGATATTGTATTCCAACAAGATGGAGGTACTAGGTAGCACTCATCACACTCTTCTCAGCAATCTACGGTATTCATCAGATAAAAATAATAAAATCGGTAGGCGTAGTATCTACATATTTACACAGGTTACGCTACACCTAACGATTTTATCATTTTTTATCTGATCAATACCGTAGATTGCTGTGGAGAGTGGTGTGATGACTGCTACCTAGGACCTTCCGAATTATTTTTTAGTTTTTAGTACATTATCTACATCATCTTTTTTTTTAATGAAACCGTTTAACAATAATTTTCTTAAACATATTTTATAGAGAATTAGTTGGGAAATTTTTCAAAAATCTTTGTTGTTTCCAAGATATACTAGGATTATGACAATATTCGTTTTCGCTCCCATTTTCTAATATTTAGTTTCATGAATAACTTGTTGAATTTTGAAATTTTCAGTCCCGTTTCATTTTTTCTTTTTCCACTGAAACCGTGAATTGAAAAGCGCATTTGGAAAATTCCTCTTTTTTCAATTGACTGTATGAAATAGTTATTACCAGAATGCTAAGGATATTTTCATATCATGTGAAGAAACATTTTGGAAATATTGATCTAAAACAAAAAAATCATCTGATTTTTTTCAAAACTTTTGGTGAAAAAGTATTTATCTTTATCTATAGAAAATTAATGGATACAGTCAAAGTTGTTTATATAATATAAAAACAATGATGGTAAGTATATCTCACGTTAAATCAAAAGGCCTCAGCTCCCACAAATTTCCACCTATACCCAAAATTTACATTATTTCGTGTTGAATTCATTTTTGAATGTATCTGTATGGGTCGTACGAAAACTCATTTATTCACTTAATTCCTTTCTCAACAAAATAATTACAAAATGAAGGGCATCGAAAGAAAGGTGCTGAAAATTTCAATTTTGATAATACTGATTCCTCAGCTGGTTATCTTAATCAATAAATATTTGTAGCACAGAATATCGATATTTACAACACCAACACCAACACACATTCTTGAACTCCTGCTAGTCACATCTTACAAACGCCATATTTTACAAACCACGCAGTTTTCATATTATAACGTATACAACATACATACATACTAATCCAAATATTTCTTTTGTTGTCCCCAAAAGTTTTTTTCTGTAAGATATTCCCATCTCATGTGATTTCTTTTCGGGTGAACTCAAAGCAAGCTATATTATTATTCTGCTAACAAGTTTCGGAAACTGAGCGTGGATCGAGAGAAACTAGACATTATCTTTTTTCTTATTTGTAGATTGAATGGACGATGCTATTAATATACTGAAACTGGAATAAAGGGGCTACTCGTATCTAATTTTCTTGCAGGATCAAAATCTGCTCAAAGAAACATTTTCTTAACAGATTTCTTTGAAGTCTACGAAAACTTGGAGTATTCGTAGTGGAAAATCCTGTTGAGGGATTGATTTCCCCGTAGGATTTATAATGAATATTCTTGACTATTATTGACTTAATAAAGTTTCAAAAAATTTTTTGAGAATTATCACTCATATTATCGCTCATCTAGGGTTTGAACCATAAATGTACCATAAAATAGTTCATTGGATTTCATATCTCCACAATTTTTTTATAATCTGTCTAGATGAATGCGTAATACAGGGTGTAGTATAGGTTCGTTAAAATATTCAAGTGACGTATTCCCGAGACAATTTCAAGAAAAAATTCTAACTTGTTTCCGGAAATGCATCGTTTCGGAGACACAGGGTGTTGGAATAAAATTTTTTGTTCGTTTAACAGAAGTTACCTGGGTCTTTTTCGACGTGGGATATCATAATTTTGTATATATTTTTTATGTAACATGTAGAGGGCGCGTACACTGTCATTATTTATTTCAAATTGCTCTAAATTACATAATTTCTCCACCTTTCCTTTACGTTTCCGAGATATTTATAATTTTCTATATTGATGCATATTACTTAGCTCCTAGGGCGCTAGGTTACGTTGCTGAAAACATGACAAAAACTAAGTTTAAAACAAATCTGTTTGAAATCGGTTTTTCCATTAACCAGCTGTCACACCCCTAAGAATGACAACCCTCAGAAGTCGAAACTTGTGCGTGCTAAGGATTAACGAAGCCTTGGACGATAGCAAGTGAAAATCTATCGTTCAGACTAGGGTTTGAATCACCGATCAACACGCCAGTCAACCGCCTGTCTACCAACCGACCAAAATATGTGTTGGATCTTATCAAAATAAACAATTTTTTTCTATAAAATGGTTGATGAAAATAATTGGAAATGCAGAAAACTTAAGACAAAACCAACCATGTTTTGAAAAATTTCAACAACTTGTATCTCGAAAACTAATGATTTTTCGATATACATTGTATTATGAAATTATGGTTTTCCACCTCAAAAAAAAACACCAGGTATAAAACAACAATAAAAAATAATTTCAACACCCTGTATACTCGAAATGAAGCATTTCCGTACACAATTTTATATAGACTTTTTTTCTCAAAATTGTCTCAGGAATGCATTACTTGAATATTTCAACGTACTTATGTTACACCCTAAAATAGCCATGACAGAATATCGAGATTGTCATGTCACAACATGAAAGTAAATCACATTTTATATTCCATTATTTGGAGTAAATCTTTGGCTGTATTGTTCCAATTATGTTGAAACTCCAACAAATCCTTATAAATATTATTCCACTTCCATTCACTCAGAAAAATATTTGCACTGTAAGAATAAAGATCTACTATCGACCGCCCCGGCTCCGCACGGGTTCAATGCTAATACTAAATATAAATTCAACCAGCGGAAATTTGAGAGCATGAAGAAACAGAGATGAAAAGATAATCTACATCTACAATATAAAATGAATCTATATTCAAAATTTCAGGCTCCAAAAATGTACCGGTAAGGAAAAACAGTGGTATAAATGTAACTTTATTTGGGTAGTTGACAAAAATTTATATTTGAAATTCCATTTGACTACTTCTATCATAAATTCCATACAAGTCATTCGTTTTTTTATAAGAATTCCACTAGGTGACTCAGAAAAAATCATGAAAAGGAATATTGAGAGTTGAATGTCACAGTTAAGGTGATGAAATACAATTTTCTGATTTTGCAAAACGAATTTAAGTACGATTATCATTCACGAATATTGAAAGTCAAAGCTAAATACACTAAACCTGAGTACCGACAGCTCTTTCTGTTTAAATGTTTTCGGTGCATTTTGTCGATTCATCGTTTTCTTCACTACGCCATGAGAAGACATGCTCGTCTCTCTGGGTCGTAATATCCCTTTCAATTTAGGAGGAGTCACCGCTCGACAAAGTCAGGTGAAGCTTGTTTTGTTCAAGACTACTATAGATACTTTCAAACTTTTCAATAATTTTCAAATTTGATCACTCGGCTTCCTCAAATCATTGAATAGGTAAATTGACATCATATGAATTGCTTTGCTATTGTCAATATAATGTTACTCTGCAGATTTTTCGATATTAATAAAATAATTATTTCTTTGTTTCAGAAATAGATGATAATATGAACTTGAACTATCAGTATCTTATCGGTAAGTGAAACATAATGATTGAAGAATATTATTGTTCAGCAACGAAGAGAAATTGGTTGACACTTCACTAATTTTAGTAGTTTTATGAAACTTCAAGAAGGTCCACTTGTTAGCTATTAGTTTTTCAATCTTGTCTAGGTCCTATAATCTTCTCTTATGTCATGACATGATGAAAAAGTAGCCACTTCCTCAACTTAATTCAATAATGAAACTTTGAAACTTATCAAGTGTAATTTGATTAGAGTTAGGTTGAGTTCAACGATATGGGTAGATTCTACCCTCCACTGCAATCAGTGATGATTTTAATGAATGAGTCCAGCTTTTGGATGAAGCTGACTAGTTTCAGGTGACCAAGTTTGATAACGAGAGTGAAACTCTGCCAAACGTTGTAAAACCTTAATCAGCATATTCAAACCAAAGACGGTACGTCAACACTCCAATTACTCTGCTGTATACCAAATGTTCCTGGTATCCTGGTATATTTTTCTAGTACTCCCAGTATTCCAAGATTGTTCAACAGATAAAAAGATATGTCAACGAAGTTTTAGTTGATTGAAATTGCTCTCAAGATAAAGGTAAACAAATCTACTCGTCTAGATCAAATTGATGATGAATTGGGAGAATCTATGTTAGTTATCAAACAAGCATACGAGAAGTCTGGGGAAGTTACGGTTATTTAATTAATACGCAGTCTTTATATCCGATAAAATCATTTCTCATAACGCAGTATTGACCTGTAGTTTTTAATCAAATATCCTTCGTACCTGGAGGTTTTTGGCTCGAATTGTGACGTATTAGCTTTTTATATTTTGACCTCTTAACGTTTACAAATTCATCATCAGCTTAGGCTCATATAAAGTGGAGTTTCAATAATAGCTTCTGCGTACTGAACACATTTACTCTGCAAATATCACAGTCTTCACGGCTGTGAGCAAAATAAACCAAACTAATGTTGTGGTAGTCATTATTTTGTCAAGAAAGTACTTCAATTAAGTTTTCCTTCGTTTCAGTGAAAAAACATATTCAAATACGAAAACGTATTATTAACGTTGGGAAATATCAAGTATTCCCTGTGAGTTTATTGCAATTTTTATATGAAACGTCCCACGAGGAGGGAAGTCTAACATACATTCTTTTATTTCCGTAACATTCCGTAGTTACTGAAATAATACGTCTGTCGTTTGCTTTTTTCATTGACATCTGCTCTTTCCATTCTCTTTAAATCTTTAATCGTACCTGCCACGTCTGGAATAAAATATGAAATAGCCTAGACGCGTGGAACTGAAAAGAGTGGCAGTTTCTCGATAAAGAAACATAATATTGATTTTTTGTCTTTGAAAACAGTGACATTAAAATTGGTTTGTACTCGATCTTTCTTATGAATAACTAGTTGTTGCCTCGGCTTGGCCCGCGTAGCATTTGATTTGTCACATTAAGTTTCGTTACAGACCAATTTACTCAAATAGTTATAGTATTTTTTTATTAAACCAAAACTTCAGATTTCCAACTTCAAAATTGACGAAATTCAATTAAATCCGTGAATCCCTTGTAGGTGAAAATTCCTGATTCCCTTTCTTGATGCTTATTTACGCTATTTACTTTGAAAATACAGTAACTAATAAATTATGCCAACTGAACTGAGTAACGAATCGCTTTGAGCAGGGGTTTCCAAACTACGGCCCGCGGGCCAAATCCGGCCCGCCAGTGTCATCAATCCGGCCCGCGACAGCCAATGATTACCTAATTGTTGTTACTATTGCTGTGATAAGTTGAAGAAGA
>WOGP01005268.1:0-13280 GCA_015342065.1 Leptinotarsa undecemlineata | reverse complement strand
CTTTTCTATATATATATATTCCTATACTTACTAAAATAGTTCATGAAATGAGTATTATCGATATTTCCATGTTTTCGAATGTGATGCAGTGCTCGCATATTTTTTGCAGATACTTTTATACCTTTTGTAACCCAAGGTTTTTTGGTTTTGTTTTTTAAATTTCGAATGGGAAATGCACAATTGAAATTCACAGATAGTAATTTATGGAATTCACTCAGGGGGTCTTCTAAATGTAGGACGTTATTCCAGTCAGATTTCACAAAGTTGGGCAAACTTATTATAGTTGTGTCTACTGAAAAGTCTTCCTCGTCGTAAGTATTTTTTGTTGACGTTTCTCTCGAAAGATAAATTACATAAAGTGGCTTCATGGTCCGATAAACCAGAATTTACAACCATACATTCAACGGCATTAATATTTGTACATAAATAATCAATGATCGTGGAAGGGGAATTAGAGATTCTTGTAGTAATAATGATTAGCCGTGACAATTTCCGTTCTTTTCCTAGAGTAGCTCAAGAACCACTGCAATATTAGCAATAAATAAGTTCACCTCGCTAGCCTGTTGATGCACTGCAAGTTAACTTTTCATCAGGTTGGAAAAATACTTTGTTCACATGGCCTAATTCAACTTTGTTTTATAAGATTACATGAACCTCACGAGCAGAAGAAATAACAACTTCAATTCAAAACATAGAATTTTTGTGTCATGGACGTTTACCCCATTTTCAACAACTCCAGATAATAGTGATTTTACTTGGTTAATTTATTCGGATGTAGTTGATTAAAGATCAATAAAGTGTTTGATTTTTTTGACGTTAAAAATTTTGGGTACACTTTTGAATTAATTGTACAGCTCGAAGTTCGGAAGCAATTTAGCCATTACATTATTCCGTCCAGTGTAAGATGATATGAAAGCTATCGCAAGCCACCGACCTCTTGCTGATATGTTCATCGCAGTTAGAGCACTAATTTACAACCGTCATCTAAGATGACAGGATTTGCAGGCAAAAACGAGAAAATTACAGGGTCCAGTGAAGGTAGATATGTTTAGTGAACATCGTACAACAAAAAAAATTATGACGAATTTTAATTACTTCAACTTAGATAATTCAAGCAGCGATTGCTATTTTTATTTACTGGGGTCAAACACCTTCTTGGACGTGGACGTTGAACATAACACTTAGTAATGGTTAATCATAAGAATGTTACTAACATGTTTTTCAACATGGATCACTCAGGAATAGTCTCTAAAATGTTTCCGGTCAACCTAGTTTCTAATAATTATCAAATTGTGCACATATACTAGCCCTGGTACTATAATACTCATTGATTTATACAAATAACATATCAATAACTGAAATAATATTTGTTAATTGTATTTATTGTTATATTACAGAAAATAGATTAACTTTTACCAGAATATTTATTTGCTTTGAGTTCTTTATAAGCACCAATGATTTCTTTTTGTTGTTTTTCCAGTTGTCTCCTCAAAGCATTTGGCAAATCTTTTCTCTTTCCTTTTCTGTCAATAACATTATTTGAAATGTTACGTAAACTTTCCTTTTTTGTAGAAACTGACATGCTTTTGGTCAATAAATCCTTAGGTTGAAGAATGGATTTGAGGAGCAAATTTTTGTTTCCCGGCTAAAAAATATGAACAGGTGTTATTACATTTCTAAATGCATATCATAAAATATCAACAACAATTAATTTTTCTCATTCAATTACAATCAATGTAACAAATTTAATTTGAAAATCAATACAATAATTATTTATAAATATTGGAGAAATAACTCTCTAAAATCAAATATACTCCAGATACTCAAAAACTGTTACATTAGAAGTTCCCCATCATTGATTGCTTCTGCAGCACATTTGTAAAAATTAATGTATCATGCATGCTCTGTTATATCACACAATATTTCTGATCATGATGCTACTGAATCTAAATACAGGTGAACACATTAAAAAATTTGAATTTGGAATAGTCACCCAAATTATAGCACGTATTTTTTGATGATTTTATTCATGAGCAAATGTACTTGGTTACACTTCTAAAAAACATGTTTGTATGTGATATTTGTGTAAATTTGTATATTTATACATGTGTGAAAATATTTTTAATTGAGATTTGAAACCAGCTGGATAAGGAACTCCTCTTTTTATTATTTCTGTAATGTAATATTATTTTATATATACCCATGTAAAAAGTCAATAATTTCTGTCAATCTTCAGTTATGAAGGAAATTAGGGACAATTTAGACATTATAGTTTTTATGAAAGTGTATTTTTCAATTTTGATTTCTTGTCAACTTTTTCAATCCTAAGAATTAGGACTAATGACATATGTTACCAATCAGATCCTAATTATGGTGATATATGTACAATTTCAAAGATGTCACTTCATTTCATTTTGTATAATAATGAACTCTATTATCAAAAAAATCACATTGTATTTCTAACACCATGAGCTGTCAAAAATCCACTGCTGAATGAACCTTTTTCCTGAAGTACGAAAAATCACTCACTAGCGGCGTTAGTAGTTCGGTGGGGACAAACACTGCCTAATCCTTATATAAAAATATGGTAAAGTACAATTAAAAAAGAACGTTTTTAACAGCTTTAACACATGTCTATATAATTGTGGTGGACCAAATCTGATTACTTCCAGTAATACTATGATATAAAAAAAAAGTAGGTTTCCAAAACTAGCTACAATCTTCATAAACACTGTTACAAAAGTGTGTGAATACACTGCCGTAAGTACTGTTTCAAAGATGCGTAAATCCAATAGTATTATGTTATTCATTGCATGCTACGGTTTAATAACTTGTTAGATCCTGTTCGTATGTGCACGGTTTCTTTACTGTTTACGTACACATACGATTTTTGTCAGTAGAAGTTTGAACGTGAAGCAGTCTCGTGACACGTTTGCTGTACTATTCTCAGAAAAAAGGCTCATCCAACCAACTCATCAACTTGTATTTCTAGTTGTAGGCCAGTCAACTAGATTAGTTGAAGAAGAAGTACCTGTATGTGAACATGCGCATTATTGATGCCATTTTAGGCATAAAAGTTGAAATTCAGGAACTTCGCAAGGTCACAATTTAAGACTGAAACGTTTTCATCAATATTTCATATAAACATACACACTAAACATTTTTTTGAGATTGAAATCAATACTGAAAATAAGACAGAAACAAAGACTTGGATGTCTGAATCGGTCCTTAAGTTTCTAATACAGCTTGGAATCACTGTAAAATGAGAATGATAAAAAATTCACACTTACTCTTGGTGCATTTTGTTGTGTTCCAACTTTCCTTGGGGTAATTAAAGATGGAGGTGCATGAGCCACTTCCCCAAATTTAATTGTATCCTTATATTTTTCTGATTCATCTTCATGAACTAAGTTTTTATCCATCTTTTTCAGCTTCAATTTTTTTTGGCGTTTTTGCCATTTTGATAACCTTGGAGAGTCTTTTTTATTGTTTTTATTCTTTTTCTTTTTATTGCTATTTTTATCTTTTTTGAGTTTCTTTAAATACAATTCCAATTCATCTTTTGCCCTTTTAACAACTCCTTCAACCTGGAAAAAAATGTAATTAATAACTCAGTTGATTCGCCAGCATTCAAACAGTAAGTACTTCACCATCTTCATTTCTCCGGATTTCCACCCCATATTTTTCTTCATAAGCAGCTTCTCGTGTAACATCCATACATATTCTATTGATTCGTTTCACGAAATCTCTATCAGACTCACCTTCTGCCTGTTTAAAAGTTGGAATTCGTTTGGCTTGTTTTGCCTCGAGTATTTCAGCTTCATTTTTATTTTTCTTAGGTGATTTGCCATCCTCTGATGGTGATTTTTTTAAATGTTTGGTATGATAAGTTCCACTTTTTACCTTGTTTTTCAAGTCAATGAATCTCTGAAGACTTTTTGATATTTGCTGCTCATCTGGTTTCAAAGGTGGAGCATTGATCTTATCTTTTATACTAAAATATCAGTTTCATGAGAGTTTGCAATATTTTATTAACACATATTTACCTCTCAAATCTAGCGGCTGCTTGTTTTTCTGGATCTCTTATTCCACGATGTTTCCTTCCCGGGATTTTTCTTCCCATGTTTTAGCCTGTGAGTTCTGGACACCGACATAAGGTTATATTGATGGTTCTTTTCTTCTTCTCCAAATTTATAGACGTTGCTTCCCATTCGGGGGGACATCAATTTGACAGAAGCTTCGTCGGGGGGCGCAGCGGTCTTGCTCGAAGCAATGCTGCCACCCCTTTTTTGTCTCACTTTTTATGATAAAAAACAACACACTTTTTTGTCGCTTCCTGCTCAGGGGACTTTTTGATTTTTTACACATACATATATATTAATTGGGTCGCGTCCTCTCCATGACACCTTCTGATTTGTAATTCACATACATGGCCCCTTTACATGGTTATCCGAACCACCCGGCCTGGATACCGGCGTAAATAAAGGGGCCCATAAACTTCACTTTTATTTAAACTCTCACACTTTTCAATATTATCAATCAATGCAGGCACGTTCTATGACGGCGGACATTCACAACACGAAACTGAGTTTCTCCTCCAATATGGCGTCCACGTACCTTCTTTGTGGACGATTGTTGTCAGCACATCCGTCCATCACCATATCAGAAACGAAACTCTACCTTCTTTGATATTCCTGAGTTTACTTTTCTGTCAATTTCATAGATGACATCTTTGAAATGAGAGCTTTATTTTCTCACGCTTGCAATTTGAAGGAAGTTGAGTTCAACAATGCATTCATGGTTAAGCCAAACATCACTGATGCCTTAGCGTGTCCAAACAGCTCTCTCAGGTATTGAATCATGAACGCTTTCTTATTGGGCTTTGGTTTGTTGTTTCTGACTATTTTGTTGTAGTATTGCCGCAGTGGTAGTGAGCCCGACTCACAATCGGAAGACCGTGGGTTCGACTCCTACCTGGACCAGATATTTTTATCTAGAGAATTCATCTGGTTGAAGCTGGGATGATTCTGCAACCGTGTTAGGAATCACACGTTTAACTCTGAGAGTTGTCGTTCATATGGGGGCGACAGCTGATTACCGGAAAAACATATTTTCAAAACAGATTTTGAAGCAGATTTCTAGAACAGATTTGGCTCTGAAATATACAGTTTTGAACATGAGGTATCAAAGAGTAACAGAAGAACTTTCACTTCTGGATCTGTGTATTGTGCACCATGAATGTTATATCATTAGATTTATTGATATATTTTCACTGATGTCTTTGACAGAATAGAACTAGGACATAATCATTACAAAACTCAACATTTAATTTTTCTCGAAAATATATAAACACTACAAGTGAAAATGATTTCAAAATGTTGAAATGTATTGAGTTGATCGAAAGTACAATAGGCAGCTGTAGTTCATCGCTCTTTTCCAAATCAGACGCTTTATGTTACAGTATCAACTTGTGATATTTCAGTTACTAATTAAGCGCTTGGTTTCGAAGATACGGGGCGAAAAAGAATTTCGACAACAACAATTTATTACCAAAAAGTACATGTAATGTTTCTTAATCTACAAAAACTATCGAAAATTACTTCTCCCTCGAATGCAAGAATCCAAGCTTCTTCTCATCGACTACCAAACTCTTTCAAAAACACTAGGATCACTTACGAGATATACTATTAAAATTGAATGTCTGCAGCCGTTTGTAGTAATCGGAATGTTGTTGATAGGTACCAACGGAATTGTTAGATTTTCAATTACTTGGTAGGCTCAGTGTAGTACTCCATACTTTTTTCCGGCTACGTTAATAATATTAAAATTAGCAAAATTGTGTAAATATTCCTGAAATAGGTATTGATTTGAAATCCAAAATTTAAATTATATACGAAGTACGCAGAATTTTTTTCGAAAAAAAAAGACTAGGCGAGTTAAACAATATATTGCATTTCTTGTCTTGACTAGCAGGTCTTCGAAGTCTAATAAAAAAATGTACGATAATATGGATCTTTAGGCAACGCCTCAGTATTTGATGGAATTGTTATCTGAAAAATAATGATAGGTTGCAACAGATCCACGAACAAAAATTTTCTGGGCTAATATAACGTGAGAGTTTATTGAGTAAATCCTCATAAATATAAGTGACATACGAAACGAAATTACTTGTTGATCTTTGTTAATGAAAGCCAAATTCACACTGTCGCTTGAGGAGATAAAGCCTCCGGATTATTTTTGAGTTTGATGATTCACTCTTTTTTCCACGATTTTCGACACCACTGATAGTGAAGCAACCGATTGACAATTAATAAATATTAACAAATGATTCTCCTTTTGTCTTGCCTGTCACGGAAAATTCTTACTTTGTAGGACAGGTTAAGCCTACAAATTGTATTAGCACTTCTTTTACTAGAAGATGACAGGCATTTCATCAGGAACCGAAACTTTGTCAGTAATAAGTGGTTTCCAAATTTGTTCAATTAAATGCTGCCGATAAATTGCCTTCAGCACTGCGAATTATCAAGAGGAAATACACTGGCTTTTATTTTTTCTGAAAAATTGTTTGAGGTATGACATGCACATAGTTATTTCACTGAATTTGCTTTCTGGCTCGCTCTTGTCATCCTACAATACGTTTCTTCTGTTCATGAGAGTGGTGAAACTGTGTATATAGTGTTTGACGTTATGAGAACCAATTATTTTTTGAATTTCTCTCAACTATGAATCACTATCAACGATAAACAAGTACTTCCATGGAATTTATTTTGATTGTCACCCTACAAAGTGTTGAGATGTATAAAACTCAGGTTCAATCACTGAAATTGAACATGTACATTATATAATTTGTTTCAATTGAGGGCTATGTCTGTGAATAATGATATCAGTGTTTTCTTATGTTCCGGATCAAAAATCTTGAATTTTCATCCTCAACGAGATTGTAGTATATTTCATGTCGAAATAGGTTATATATAATCATTAGACGTTATATGAATTGATGACAGCTTCTGATGCAAATAAGGCACGTAATGAGAATTAGAATACGCTACGAAATCCCACAGGAGATGAGAGCGATTACGCGACAAATTCGCTTCAAAATGTCCTGTGACAGTCCCATTGATCATCGCTTCTGGTATGCGATGCACTGACTTGCAGTTAAGCGTAATGACATAATCGAGGGACGAACTAGGTGATGTGGAATTTGATGATTATATTTTCCTAGATATACTTGATAATGATGATATAATTGAGAAAGTGGTAAATGGAATAAAATTAGTGAATATTCACATGAAAATGTGTTATTATGATAAAGAAAAATATATCGGGTATATTTTGAAAAAGGTATCATCAATTCATGATGATTTCTGGCAACACTCACTACTTCCTGAGAGTGAAAATTCGAGTTATGTAATTTGAGTGTCTTTGACAAGAAAAATATTGAGGATCCGGACGAATTCTTTTCAATTTGGAAAACTGTTTCTTTAATTTATTGAAATGAATTTCGGATTGTTCGTGAGTTCATGCATCTTCGACGACTCCCATGTGAAACCGATACTCCTGTATTGAAATTAACACCAGTCGTATCGAATAATGGGAACCTACCTTATTACAAAGAGTGAAACTTCAATCCTTATGAGAAGGCAATTGAAAATGTTAGTGTGAGGAGGAATTTCATTGATAATTTCAAGTATTAGAGTACATAATGTTATTTATCCAAAGATATAATATAAATAAGAAAACTATTATTTTGAAATGTCGATTCCTACTATCTAGAAAAGGTGTAACCGGAGATGAACTCTCAGGGATTTTTCGCCCAAGAAATTAAATTTTCCATCGTTAGGTTCGACACGGATTATTATTACAACAATAATTTTATTTATCTGAAAGTACTTATATCCGAAAGTACCTACACTTTGAAAATGAGAATAACTGATTTCGATTCCAAAATTTTCGAAAATTCTTCGCTATCAGCTAAGAAGGATATTCGAAACATTCGAATTTTTATTCAATATATTGCCCTATTACCGGATTATTTCAAACTCTCGGAAGAAATTATTTTACGATAGAAAAATTTTGTCTACATTGACATCGGATACGGAGGCATATTTTCACCGGCAACAGGAGGTTGATTATCTTAATGAGGATCTAGAAATGATTTAAAATTGAGGTGAAATTAACCAGGTACAATTCAGAGCTACAAAAACCCATGCATCGGTTTTCTAATAAATAAATGTCTCCGAACTGGATATGATAATATCAGGACATACAATTCCACTTTCTGCTTGGAACACAGTTCCGAACCAGAAAACTGTACACACCTAAGCAACTTTGGAGTATTGTTCTCATGTATGGAGCTCTACCTCCAAAGATATCCTGAAGTTGCTGGATTCCATCCAGAAAAGAGATATCCGCCTGATTGAAAACGCGAACATTATGTGCAACCTTGATAGCCTGAAACATCGAAGGAAGGTTGGAGATGTGTTTCTCTTCTATATATAATTTAATAGGAGGTGGGTGTTCAAGTGACTTGGAACATTTGATTCCACCAAGAGCGGTACATATCAGAAATACGCGACGGACTATGGTTACTCATCGTTTTGAGGTTCGTCTCAGTACACCACAAACTTCGCCATAACATAACAGCCATAATTCAACACTTTTTTACTACTTTTCACGAAGCAGCCTTAGAAGTCTTCAAAATAACTGTCAGCTGTGGAAATTCGACGGCAGGCGTTTTCAAGTACGAAACAGTCGATATGCTTACGAGATCTCCATGTAAACAATCGAATTTGACTATCTATGTAAATGGTCCATTCTTAATTATTGAAAATATTCAACAAAGTTTCAATCCGTAACAAAATATCCATGTAATCCAAATTATGTCTATTTTCATTACATAAGACACACACTCCTGGGAGACTGGTTCAGGTAATTGATACACCTACTGGAAATACGATAATACGGAGCAATGTATGAGAAAGAAGCCCTTCATTCATGAATGGGTAGGGACACAGTTGTTTGATTCAGAGATTTCTTCATTCATGACAGTTTAATAGTTGAATTGTGATCATCACTGTGAATCTGATGAGTGAAACTTTATGTTGAACTTATGTAGTGGTCGTTGCAATGGAATCAGTGCTATAGTTTGATGACTACGGTGGCAAGATTATTGTAAATTGATAATTTTGAATTGGTGTTCAAGTTTTTCTGAAATATTTCTTCAATATTGTTTTCAATAGTAGAAATATCTAACGTGCAATCATTCAATGAATTTATTGTGTTAACAGTTTCCACTCATTTCAAAATTTCATATATTCATAATTTCTGCGAAGAACCAATTTTCAATAATAAAACTCTACTCGTATCATAATTTGTGTGAATCGAGTCAGACGAATTTGGTGCCTCCATTCGTTGATGTATCGTAACACGCCAATAATAAAAATATTTTTCAAATAATTGTTATTTACAAGTCTCAAAAAAATTCTAGAGCTCTGCCAGATCAGGATAATAATAAAAAACACTATTGGACTCATGTAGGTGTGTCAAATTTTCAGAAATTCCAAACAGTATTTTGATTTTATGGAACAAGTGAGTGAATGTCATTACGTACTTTCATCGATTACCTGAGTATATTTAACTCATTCGTGACGTAAGATCGTGATTTTATGAATAAATTGAGTAGGTGCTTTATCTTGCAATGCTATTCAGATTGGTGGTAAAGAGGCAATAAAACAAGTGTCTTATTTCGAAACATCTATGTCCGTAAATGAGGATGACAGTGTTTTATGTGAGTGAACTGTTACCTATTTCATATATCGATATTGTTTAGCAATACTGTGTAGATAATATATCAATCAATTCCATAACAAAAGTTTGGAGCACAAACTGAATAGAAAAAAGTGCTTTGTATTATTCATTGTTCATATAAGAGTAATTGTTTGGAAATTATTTTTATTTCGTGTAATTCGATGTTTACATGAAAAGAGGGATTTTTTCTTACAACTTGTGTCTGAAAGTTAGTTCTTTGCATGATCTGCATATCTTCGTGATGAATTCATTACGAAATCAATTTCTTTCTTCCTTTCTTTGGAAGATTCCCACATTTTCTCGTATATACATGGAGAAGTAGAAATTTAAGACCTCTTTTCCTCAAGTATTTTGTTCTGATTCATTACTCAAGAAAATCAATATTGATAAAATTGAAAGGAACCACTATTTGCTGGAACAAAATAAAAGTAGAAAATAATGTTAGGCTTAAGCAAGTATATAAAATTTTCAGGCATTTTGAACAGTAGTATGTTTAAACTAATTGCTAGAGAGAATCAATATTCTCTCAAGGGACAAGGATCAAGTATTATTCGTCAGGAATCACACGTTAAAAGGTAAGACCTCGTTAATCCTTATCTCGCACAAGTTTCGACTTCTGAAGGTTGTCGTTCGTAGGGGTGCGACAGCTGGTTAACGGAAAAACAGTTTTTACACAGATTTTTTTTTAAACATTGATCCAGTTCGTACGAGGAAGCTTTGTTATGCATATCATCTCGAGGTGACTCGTTTTCCATATTCCCAAAATAAAAATTATTTTATATTTTATGAAGTTCTCCAATAGAATTTTTATATTTTTCTGATTGTGGATGGTAACAAAACCCAAAAAACGCTTTGAAAAAAAAATTATTCATTCTGAACTGATTTCATTTTCCGAACAATTCTAATTATTCTAATAATTCTAATTATACACTTCTATAATGTGAAAGTATGCAAATCATAAGAATTACTTTTTCTGTTCCTCAGAGTGTAGGTGACGGATAATTTGGTTTTTCGTATCAATATGTCTGTTTCAAAGTAGTTACTATTGAAATTGTGACCATATTTAGCATATTGAAATATATTGAGAGATAGTCTGATTGATTAAACTTTAATACACCAACAGATAATTATTATCGAAAATCATTCTTAGTTCGTACACGTTACATCCATCATGAATGCACCTGATTCGTACTCAATTAGAATACTTTCCATAAAACTAAATTTTAGTTACTATGTAAATTTTTTCTTGTTATCTCACTTCCGGAATCAAATCCATCTATGAGTTAAATAACGACGAATTAAATTTTGCAATTAATTCTCTAGGGTCTTTCAATTCTCGAAATATTCACGAACACACTATTAGATATTACTCCAACAGAACAGAAATTTTTCAATTATATTCGAGTTAATGAATGTTGTCATTTCTATTTAAAGTAAACTTTCCGGCATCTGCATGATTAAAGTACACTTTGAAAAACATATAGCGTACCATCAATCAAAAAATAATAGTTCGAAACACCGCTAACGAACATCCACTTTTACGTTAAATTTCAAACATCTATCTCCATGGTTATTTGAAATTCAAATGATACTTTTTTCGACGAATTTTGTATGATAACAAGTATTGCGGTGGTAAAATATGGATATACCTAATGAAAATACTGCATGCATATTTAATTAGTCGAAAAGCAACACTCGGGCTGGCTTATATTTGCGGGCTTTCAAATTCACGCATACAAAATGTGACCGTATTTTAATCTCTGAGCACAGACGACCCTCAAAATTTTGTTATGAAGCTTGCATTCAATAAGATACGTTATTATAATACTTTTTCAATCACAAATTCAATTCCATTATTTTGCTGAAGGTATTACTAGTAAACTGTTTGATTGGATTCGCCCTAACCTGACAAAAATGTGTTGATTTCTTCATTTGAATGGCCAATTCACACATTTGCAGTGAGAGGTGATTAGAATGTGGAAGTCGGCCAAGTTTTCTCAAACTAGAAAATTATTGCTACTCAGAAATATCTGTTGTCGCCTTCCCACAATTGACAACCCGCGAAAGCCGAAACATGTACGAGATGAGGATTAGTCAGGTCTAACCTCCAAAGTGCGATTTCTAGCATGGGTTGGACCAACGTTCACATAGCGGTTGATTGAATGGAATGGAATGGATTGAATGGAAGTTTAACAAGATTTTCCTTACAGTTAAGATTCTGGTGATTGGCTTTGAGTTTTCTTTGCCCGCATGTGTAGGATAAGTGTGGCCAACTCAGGAAAAATTATTATTTTGTTAAATAAAAATTTGTAACAAGAAACAAATTGGTAGAAATGAGTAATGAATAGTTATTTTCACTAAAATTGCTCCTGAACTCAACTAGATAAAGTCAGTGACAACTATTTTACATCAAAGTATAATGAAAGTATTGGAGTGTTGATGTTTAGTAGATACAACAAAAAATGGAGGCTCCCGTAATAAACGAGGACATTATTTCTCACAGAACTCCTTTTCCTTTTTTCTTTTTCGAGAAACTTTGTATTAGACAACAATAACTGTTCAACTAGTAACAATTTTTTTTTATCCTCGAAGATCTTTCTTTCAAATTGTGAATATCTGCAGTAGTTATTGAGATATTTGTAAAAAACTAAACTCTTCCCATTGCTCAACTACATTATTCAAATCTTTTGGAATATTTGGTGACGCAACTTGGATGAAATAGTAAATTACTTAAATAAGTTAAATCACAAATCGAATGGCACCTCAAGCATACCTAATTTCCTGTCAGGGCGAACACAAATTAAGTGAAATTGCCATTGTGAATTATAAGACCACCGAATTGTTGAGAATTGCGATTGAATAGTTTTATAAAGGAAAGTGCAGAAATATTACAAAAGTTCATAACCACTCTCTAACATTCATCAACTATGGAATCTTAGGTATACTGTTTATACTGTAAATGGTATATGTTTATGCCTCATAGAAATCATGACGCAACAAAATGAAACATGCATTATCATTGTCATAAATAACAAGGATATCATATGTACTAGCAAAGGGCATTTATAAAATTAATGCAGACAAGAAGTCTTTTTGATATTCCACACGCCAAATGAAAAGTCATTTCTGATTCACCTGATTTCTGATATGCCTGGAAATTTATAATTGTTGGCATATGCATATGCTACAATGAAGTTTGAAAGACAATTTTGATTTTTCTTCCGAAAAGAATGTTTACACTTCAATTGAGTACATTTTTTTTGTGACTTATTGGTAATTTTGTATTCATTGCCCTGTCCCGAACAATTTTGTTATTGATTTACTAAATGAAAAATATTTTTGAAAATGATGATAATAATCTGTTTAAAAAATCTGTTTAAAATCTGTTTTTCCGTTAATCAGCTGCCGCCCCCATACGAACGACAACTCTCAGAAGTTGAGAAACTTGTGCGAGCTAAGGACTAACGAGGTCT
>WOGP01005267.1:0-13281 GCA_015342065.1 Leptinotarsa undecemlineata | reverse complement strand
AAAAAAAAAATAAGTAAATGTTTCTGGGATAATTTTTCCAAGTGCTTGGGGAGATTTTCTTTTAGAAAATTTTAGGCACTCATAGGACCGCCCTGTTGCTAGAAATTTCAATGTAACAGTTAATCTTTCGTTTGGAGAAATTACTCTTCTCATGACTGTATCTTGCTTTGTAATTAAAGGGGAAACCAACGAAAGCAGTATTTAGTACACCGATTGAGTTATGCGCAAATAATTGAGGAAATCTAATGGTTCTTCACTCAATTATTTTAAAAGACTAATGTGAGAAGATAAATTTCGTTGTAATATCCACTTCTTGCAGCACTGTTTACGCTGTAAAAATTACATCGAGTAAGGTCGGTCGACTTCCGAACACTTAAATTGGATCTAGTTCAGGACCAGGAATATAAATCATTGTCAATAGTATTATTCTTAGTAAGGTTTATATACGTCTTATATTTTATAGTCTCAATCAGTAGGTACTGTATGGAAAGTGTTGTATAGACAGAGATGAAACCATCTATACCACAATGTATCAAAATAAACTAAAGGCAAGTCGTACTTGTGATATTAACCATAGAGACCCAATATGAATATGAAAAAGTAAAAGTCATATTGAAATTGTTAAAACATACAGAATTCAATTCGTACAGCTGCCGAACTGAGTCAAGGTTGGTAGGAGAAATCATATCTGCGTACAGTTTGGGTTGGTGTATGACAAAGAGAGTATCAGAAAAAAAGGAATAGAAATCAAACTCCATCATCAACTGAATACGATCCTGAGTTTGAATGGTCAGTCCGGCAGCTGTCCTCGTGATACTTACATTATCTTTAAATGTTTGAGCTTTTTAGTTGGAAAAGTTACCACCAGAAAATAGTAATGAAAACTACAAAGTATCTGAATAAGTATTTGGTTTTATACAAATTTCAGCGTGACTTCTGAGGTTTCGTATTCATTCAGCATATTATTTTTCCTATAACTGACAATGAAGAATGTTCGCATGAATATGTGCTACAAAAATTCCAATTAACAGCTGTGCAAAACTTTTTAATTCATCAAAATCAGATGGCAAGCTGACACAAAAAAGCTTTTGGGAGTATCATTATATTGGAGATCAATCACGTTCATTCGCATCAGTACATCCTTAATCTCAACATCGCACGAAAAAAGGTTTGCAAAAATCTTCAGTTTGCTTGAAACTTTTTTAAAATCACCAAATCTGTCGCTGAATTGAGTTTACTGTAGTATTGAAATATCCTTCATTTTATCGCTTTTACAATGAGAATTAATTCCAGCTTCCTCGACAGCAGTTTTTTCGTTTTTATAAAGAGTTTGCTTTTCAATTGGGATGCCTTTTTTTATATTGGTTTTTTCACCTTGAAGCTCAGCGTATTCAATTCATACGTTATATCTGTCAGACTTCCAAAGTCTGTTTACCATTGAGTATCTGTTAACTCTGGAATTGATTCATAAAAGTGTTGATTTCTTTCCTGATATCCAAAAATCTTTTCAGTACTGCCCCTTACTCAATTATCTCACTTCAGAATAATGAAATAATGAACAACATCTTTATGGCATTGAACAATCCTGTGTTGGGGGATCGAAACAACAGTTTGGTTACATTGTTTGATCTCAAAATTGATTATTTTAATTTTTATAAACTCCTTTATTCAGATACTCATAATGACACCATCATACTGAAGAGGATATTTCAGAATAAAAGGATCGACATCGTATGAGCAAGAAAATGGAAAAAATCATTAATATTTTTTCCTGAAAATAGGAAATTCAGATGCTTGCGTCATTCATCTAATTGGAACGATTCAATTTCTACCTCGTTATAAAAATTATATTTTTATTTGCCACCATCGCCGTTCTACTTCTTTCTTTGATTTTCCTTCGTTCTCAAATTCAAAACATCAAAATCGTTTTGTCGTATATTTCATTAAAACCACCTACATACTGGTGGAATATTCGCGAAAATTCCAACGCTGAAATACTCAACCCTTTATTAACGAGTTCAGAAATTTTCTCACAAAACATTTCTTTGATATTATGGCGGATACAATGGAAAATGAAAAAGTACGGGGAGACGCACACGGCAGTTGCATTCTTTTTTATTTTTCCTGCTCGGCGTTAATATGAAATACCTCATAAAGATGAGTGGCTCTAGTCAGGGCGTTGTTCTCTGCTGGAAATGGGGGTGGAGATCGACAAATGAGGGTATAAATGTACGGGCGGGTGACGATTGCTAATAATTCATTACGAATTCGTGCATGCTGATAAAACCATAACTGGTGCTATTCGTGTAACTCTTCGTCTTCTCATAATACGGTTCCCCAGGTATGAAGTTGATATGAGCGTTGGTTCGCAAAGCATCATTTGAATAGATGCTTCAAAGATTTTTTATGCTAAATCGAATTAGCAGAAGGTACTAATCTACATGTTTTTCTCTTTCGAAGAATCATAACTATTTTGTGCATCCTTGTAGCACATTTCATAGTAGACAAAGTAGTTTTTCTAGTGTTTCTACGAAATAGCGAATCTGTTCAGTTGCTGCGAGCAACCGATTTCATTATATAATTTGATTTTTAGTAAATAATATTCCTGAACAAATTCACAACTTTTTCATAACGTTTTACCTTAACGACTTATATAAATATAGATTTATTGATCCCTATATGTGTACAAACAGAGCAATACAGATAGGATAAGTCAAGAATTACAAAATAGTTGAAATATAAAAAAAAACATCAATATAACAAAATATTACACATGTGTATATACAGTGTGTCCGCAAAGTATGGAGTGAATTCGATATTTCCAAAACCAAAGGTCGTTTTACAGCCTGAAACACGTCTATTTTTCATTTCAATATTCTACATTAAACACCAAAATTTCTTTAGACAGGGTGATCTATATTAATGTGATAACGGCATCGGTAGTTTTTTGAAATGCCACAGGAAAATCAAACAGTTTGATCTTCCTCTTGAAAATGATCACTTGGTAATCGAAACACGTGTCGAGATGTTAACAATAACGATTTCGTGTTGGGAAAAAACTCCAGTAAGTGTCATTGGAAAAGTAGTCCAGTAATAAATACATGACTTCAATTGAGATATTCGAACTGTAGTCCTTGCTGTAGTTGACAGTAATCATGCTAACAAGTATTTCTTATTAATTTCAAAAAACTAAGCGGCTAGATTTTTTTGTTATTGTGAAATGTCATTATTTCGATAATGCGTAAATTTTCTGTAGTATTGCTTCGAATTAATTTGAAGTAGTAATGAATTTAAGTGTAAATCAAATAATTGAAATACTTATTATGATTGGCTATGGAGACAGATCGCGAACTCATATGGAAGTGTGTATAGTATTTCCAATACCAATTGGAACAGCACAGACAAGGAATTCCTTCCTCGACATAGGCGTCGCGTCGGCATACTATTTTTCAGTGGTAATTTTTCATTTACTTATTCTTACAATCATAGCAATTTTCACCTCATGAAAAAGTTATCTCTACTGAATTTTTCTACCACGGGTGATTATGGAAAACTTCGAAATTTAAGGTAGTTGATTTCTGAATCGAAAACTCTAAAATACAATGAAAACACAACAAATGAGAATGTTTCGGTAATTAACTCGTGGAACCACTACCTGCAAATGAAGTTGTCTGCTTTCATTATATTGTTGACAAATTAATTTGCAGGTAGTGATTCTACTAGTCAATTACCAAAAAATCAATTAGGATAATCATCGTTTAACAAACGAAGACAAAAAAACTTTAGGTATATGAATAGCTAACCCTTGTCTTTAGATTCAGTATCAATTTGCTTTTCCTGAAGATGTTAACCTTGTTGGTGAAACGCGCGTCGAGCGCAGAAATATCAGTTTGGTGTTAGGGTAATTGATCTTTAGAAAAAGTTTTTAAAAATCGGTTCGCAAAACCACTCACTACCTCATCTAACCCCACGAACACACATCACTGATAAAGAAATATTTTGAAACGGACAAAAAAATCAGTTTTTATCCAGTCCAGCTAACCGAGCCTTTATTCCTCAACTACATTTGATAGCACGTTTACCAACTATCTGGGCGAATAGGAGCCACAGGCAAGAAATGTTTATGACTGTACTCTTATTTTTATTGCCGTTCCAATTAGGAATGGATAGACTATAACTTATTGAATGAAAAATATCCAGAAAGACGCATATCGCAGTCAGCAGTAAGTAAGATTGAACAGAAATTTCGAGAAACTGGTACAGTTGAAAATGCACGCAAATCAGGTCGTCCTTCTGTAAATGATGATACAAAAGTAGATGTTCTACTTGCTTTTGAAGAAGATGTGCCACTTTTGTTCGTAAGGTTAGTCGTTATTTCGATGTTAGTGAAACAACTGTACACAAAGTATTAAAATTGGAAAAATGGCATCCTTTTAAAAGCGAAATTCTACAGGAATCAAAATTGTAGGTACGGTGTCAAAGAAAACCCTCACCGGATTCCTGAGCATGATACGCAATACCCGCAAATGATAAGTGTATGAGGTGGAATTGTAAGATCATCGGATCATTGGACCCTATTTTTGACAGAGCACTTTTGAAGGGCTAACATACCTTCAGGTTTTTAAGGGGATATCTTCTACCTTCTTTAATTAATTTATCCCCAGTAGGAATTTCCCATATTAGGAATCACACGTCAAAAGGTAAGACCTCGTTAATCCTCAGCTCGTACTTTCGACTTCTGAGGGTTGTCGTCCGTAGGGGTGCGACAGCTGGTTAACGGACAAACCGATATTTTTTTAAATTTATCGTGGACGTTTTGATGGAAGTTTATGATTTCAACAGGATGGTGCGCCTCCACATTATGCTGCAGATGTTCGAAGGTATCTCGACCAAATGTTTACGATAGGATGGATTGGTTGACGTGGACATATTGAATGACCAGCGAGGTCGCCAAACTAAAATCCGTTGGATTACTTCATGTGGGGCCATCTGAAGAATGTTGTTTATAAAACGGAACCAGCAAATATTCAAGAATTGAAAGATATAATTCGAATAGAAATAAATATTATTTCTCGAAAAACCATAAAAAAGGTTCAACAAGAATTTATTCAACATATAGGTACACTGTCAAATACAGCAAGAACTACTGTTCGAACATTTTGAATAAAGTCATGTATTTATCACTGGATTACTTTCCCATCGTTAAATTAATCATTAGAAAAACATATAAAATAATTATTTGATTTCTACTTTTATTAGATGTCAATAAAATTTATTTTCTAACCGCACATCTTTCAAATTCTGTTCATTAGACCCCAAATATCATACATTTTCGCAATCAACTCGTAACGAATCATTTAAAACTGACACCAAACACAGGGTGTTGCATTTAAAAAAATTACCGATGAAGTCATCACATTATTATGGATCACCCTGTATAATGAAATTTTGTTGTGAAATATAGAATATTGAAATTAAAAATTGAGGTGTTTCAGGTATTTGTAAAACGAACCTTGCTTTTGGAAATATCGAATTTATTCTATACTTTGCGGACACACAGTATACAAAAACAAATTGTCAACTCAAAGAACAAGGATACACGTTCAACGAGTCAGCCATATATTATTTTGCAGAATAGCAACCTTTGGTTGTCTCGAAGTCTTTCAAATATTTTTTAAAATTTCCGGGGGTTCATGTTTTTTACAAATGTTGGTGGTATATTGTAGATGTTCACATCGAGGGAGTTTTTACTGAATTTTTGCAGTCTATTTCTTTTTGGTAGGATTAATTAGCAGCTTCTAGTGAGATAACTGTGAAAGTTCGAGTTTATTTCATAGTTTGTGAATTTTTGTGAATTTTTTGTAGAAGTTGATAAATATACCTATATGGATGGTAATGTCAATATTCCAAGAGATGCAAAGAGTGGTCTACAGGTGTCTTTGTAACTGGCAACAGCTATTATTCTTATTGCTTTTTCTGAAGGGGAAAAACTTTATGCTATCACCCCTTAGAATCGTACCATTCGAAATACAGAGCATGTAAGTTGACTATGTTTTTCAGTTTTGGAGTAGGAAAATGTATTTTGAGTTTTTGGTGCATTCTTGCTCTATATGAACTGACCAGTTTAGTGAATTATCAATTATAATTCCCAGCAAATCAACACTGACACCCTTGGTTAGGAACATATTATTCGAGAAATATATTTTTTACGTTTTACTTGCGTTTAGCATCAAGTTATTTCTTATAAACCATATATCTGCTTTTTGGGCTACATAAACTGAGGTAGCGACAGTATCATCGGCAAATGCAGTACAGTCAAAGGAGGGCATGTACAAACATATTGTTGACATGAATTGTAAATAGTATCGGGCCCAGTACTGAGCCCTACGGTACACCACATGTAATAGATTTCAAGTTAGAAATATTATTTGAATCAAGTACAACACATTGCTGCCTACTTGAAAGATGTGATAAGAAAAAATTAAGAGGTAACCCTCGTATACCGTATGCCTACAGTTTCTACAGTATTGGATGTGAGACACAGTTAAAATATTTGGTCAGATCACACAAAGTAGTACAGTGTGTTCTTCTTTCTTAAAACCTTCTATTATGTTATCCACCTTTTTTTTTCGGAGCATGAGCTGCAGAAGATGATTTTATAAAATCGAACTGGTTTTGGTTGAATAAATTGTATTTTAAGAAGTAGTAGACTCTATTTTTCAGAATGATCTCGAAGATCTTGCCGAAACTAAGAACAATTGAAATTGGTTGGAAATTACTGATTTCATTCTCAATACCTTTTTTGAAGATGGGGATAACTCTAGATATTTTGACAACTTGACATCTTTTTGAACGATATTTTTTGAAAATCAATAAATAACAGAAAACTATGAAAAATTATTCGAAATCACATTGAATGTTGAAACTGCACAGCTTCTGGGTGTATCGACGCATCTAGTCTTCGTGAATTTCCTGAAGTATTTTGGATCGTTCTATAAGAGTCGATTTATTTGTCATATAACATTTATTGTTTTTTCGATTCTTGAGTTTTCTGTTTCCTCAAAGGTACATGTACCTTGCTGCTACATGGTTCAGACCCTCTACTTATCCAACGATTATTGTAAGTTTTATTCAAAAATTCTCTTCTCAAACCATATTTGACCACAACACTGTCATTCAAAGTTTTTTCGGCCAAAGATCTAGAAATCACTCACTTTCCTAACTGCATTAGGTTCCACGAAGGCACGGGATCTCCTTGAATAATTTTGAAAAGCATAAAATACCTAAATTTGGCTCCAATGAAGACAGGTAGGTTGGAGTTGTAGTCTAAATTCTTCACCAATTCATCTGAGGCGAATATGCATTTGTTGAGAGTTTGCTTGACATATGTGGTCTCAGCCTATATCCACCAGTGGGACAAACCTATTGAAAATTTCCATTTACCACGCTAAGTTGAACTGATAAGATCAATACGATAATTTCCTATGTTTATGTATACGGAGTTAGTGAGTTGAATTTTCAACCCACAACACTGTAGGAACAAACAATGACCTTTTAGAATTTATTCTTCGTATTACGTAGACTTTTTGCAGATTATACAATAACAATTACTGTAGGAATTCTTGGTGAAATGATGCCTTTCCTAGACTTTGATCTTCAATTTTTCCTTCTTGAAACCTTACAAATAGTCCAATAAGCATTAAGTTTTGCAGAGATATTAGCAGTTGTCACCAGTATAAGGTTATCCACATTTGAGAAGATCAAAGCGATCATCATTATGATTTGTCTGCTAGATTTCTATACTTACTATGTTCAAAAGTCCATGATTTCACTATCACTTTCATGGACAGAATCGAACATATTCGTCAAACGGTTTTCATGACTGAGCTCTTTTTTTCATTTATTTCCGCAGTCATAAATTATAATTATCGTAAAGCTTCTCCAGGTCAAAGGTTTTTTTTCTAACGTTATTGAAGAAATAATGGGAAACAAAAACAATTTCTCATTATTAATTTTTGAACTGTATCACTTTTACAGTTTTTTAATAAAAACCAAAGTCCGTCTCCGAGAAATCATCACCAATCTCACTTTTCATGAGAAAAAATCACACATTATAAGTCACCGTTTCAGGCGATAATTACATTGATCTGACACACTGAATCGGAATTTACAAAAATTCAAAATTCTGGATTGAAATAAACATTAAAGTGGACACTTTTTTTCCAATTTACCGTATTTTCAATATCTTATGGATTCCTTCCTTATCTTAAACACAGTGTATAATCAGTTTCCTTCGTGATGATGAAATACAATTTACTATCTTCCATATGATTTCAAATCGATATAGAAGTTATTAGGATTTCTCGGCAATAGTCTACTGAATCAGTATCTTTTGTCGGATGTGAGGGCCGTCGTAATATGGCATTTTTTCCTAACGTTTTGCTATCACGCAATGCTAGCTTCTGCAGGTGTGCTTTCATCTCTCAGTCTGCTTTCAACATCCCATTAGAGACTTCTTTGTAGAAGCTAACTCTGCGTGCAAGCGAAACGTCATAAAAAAATTCCGCGTACGAAAGAGAGAAATTGTATCTATTGCAAACACTTTTACTACAACAGAACAAAGATGCTGTTTTTCGACACGCGTTTCTCTAGCTACGTTAGCATCATCAGGAGATTATTAGTCGCCATCATCTGATGATGCTGATTTGGTTAGCGTTACAGGCGTCAAAGATAGCATTTCAGTTCTGGTAAGGAAAATGTGTTTTCAATACATACATTCTGTCGCAGAAAGTTCATTTTCTGAATTTGTTATGATTTTTTTGTACACATTGTTTTATGTCTAACAAGAGTTGTCAAATAGCTGTCATTTGATATATGATTGATAAGTCAATTGTATTGAACGTTTTTGAATATATTTGAGTTTTTTGAGTACTTTCATAGTTTCCGATCCATATTTCGTCCTACATTCGACGTATTCAGTCACCCGGTAGGTGAATTTCGAATATTTAACAATATACGAATATTCATCTATTCCGCATCCAAATGGTGCAGGAAGATTCCCTCTACTTGCTGCCGACTCAGAAACAGTACTAACACTAGACTTTCAGAAGTTTTCAAAAAGCGCTGGAGGTCGCGAAATATGGCATTGAACCATGTACAGTGGCAAAGACCCTATTCCAAACAATTCCTAATATATCAATGCACGAACCACTTTTTTAATTATTAAAATTTTTCCTGAGAAAACTGAATAATACAGATGAAACATTGATACATGACTGAAAGTAAGGGTGGAAATGCCTATATCGAATTCTGAGCTCAAAAAATTTTTTTTTCAAAATACGTCTCGCTTCAATTTCTCCCTCTGAATTTCCTTAATATTTTATTCATTTCCAATCTTTCAATCAAATGCAAGAGCATTTCTGTCGGAAAATGGTTTTGACTACCTCCCTCAAACGAACGGAATGCCGGATGCAGCATCTGTGTCCCAGCGAAGATATTATTTGATAATTTCCGGAGTCATTACAGAAATGTTTTCCTGGAACACGGTTTATATGAAGTCGGAGAGATATTTTCAACTAATTTTATGAAGGTTGACGTTTTTCAGTTTTTCGTATGAATATAGCTCCGTGATAAAACTAGTTTCTACTACGAAGGCTCGGCTGGCTACTGAAACTATTGCAAATTAAATTGGCTAGCAGAGTTTTTCGGGTTGTGTATTGAAATAACAAATTAATTATCGGAAATTATTTTAAGAATAGGTGGACTCTCTTCCTTACAAGTGAATAACATTCATACCGTCTCCATGTTGACTAAGCTGGATTTTTTATCTAGATAGAAAGTATCCAAAATCTTACAATCCGGTTAGAAAAACGGTGCACTTTAAAGTCGATGAGACCTTTCCAGAAGAAAGAATGCTTGTAGTTTTTTTCGGAAACTTTGACTCATCCATCTGAGGCTGAGACTCATTCTTCAGGAGATGTAGACATAAGTAAGAGACCAAAAGAAAATAGTTTTTGAAAGAATAAAACAAATTATATAACAATGAATTCAAATTATATATAAATGCCGATAGAATAGGTGAAAATTAACATGTGGAATATGCCTTTTAGTTTCTTGGAGTCGTATAACAAATTAAATATTGAGTGAAATTTCATTGTTTGAATGGATTCTACAGTGTGCAGTGGAGCCACAGTCATCGAGCAATAACCTCTCGAAAAGAGGATAACAATGATCATTGCCTATTTCTTGAGAGGAAATAAATTGCGTGTTCAGCGATTTTCTGCTATCGAAAAAATTAGATCAAAGAATTTGCATAAAATTTTGTGTTGAAAAAAGGTTCAAATACTCAAAAACACTTGAAATGTTGACAGTGGAATACGATGATTGTACTTTGAGTCAGGAATACGTTTACAAGTGGGACGAACTTTTCACAATAGGTCGAGAAACTGTGAATGACGACGCTCGCCCTAGACGTACCAGCACATCAACAACCGATGAAAATATAGTGAAAGTGAGAAAACATTGTTATGGAAAATCGTCGAATTACTATTAGAGAAGTTGCTGAGGATGACTTATCATTCGACTCATGCTATGCATTTTTTGAAATTTTGGGCATGAAGCGTGTGACAGCGAAATTTGTTTGAAAATTGTTGAAATTTGTTGATTTAATGAATCGAAGTGTATTAAAGTGTATATTTAAAATTCTTGCAAGGCGCTTTCGACTTTCGTCATCATCACTGCTCACCTGAAAGTAAGTGATCTTATTGAAAAGGAAATTTAGTGAAAATTGAAGTTGCAAAAAATTATTTTTTATAAATTTTTAAAGGTTAAAAAATTTGGAAAATTGTTTGAGATTACTTACTTGCCAGGCAACAGGAAGTATCAAAATAAGTACATGGTACATTTGTAATATTTGAATTATATAGAAAAATTGGCTTATAGCCAAGAAGAAACATTTTTGAATTGGAGCCATGTGGTTCAGTCAATGTATTATATGAAGAAGGACAACTTGAGAGAGAATGTGTCAAGTGTCATGTTAAAATAATGCTAACAACTTAAGGAGTGATCCATTATGGATTCAAAATAATTATATTACGGAGAAGCCCGTATGAAATAAAATGTTTTAGTAAAATTTGATCAATTAATAATTCATAATCCTTTTATGAAGGGGAAGGAAATCTTTGTTGAAGTTTACTTGAGTATTCAAACAATGATCATTATTGGAGAGTTCTTTGTAAATCTCCAGCTCCTCAAACAAGTCAAGTCTAAGGAAATTTTTATTTTCCATTTTATGTAATATTTTTGAATTTCTATTGGGACTGAAGTTATGATTGTGAAATTTTAAGTGGTGTCTAAAAGCAGATTTGTCAGGTTTTTTTATTGTTCATTAATACGAGTAAAAAGAAGTCTACAGGTTCTACCGATGTAAGATGCCGAACGATCAGAGCAGTCGAACTTGTAGTCTCCACTTATTTGTATTTTGTTGATTTTGTCTTTGGAATTTACTGAAAAGTTAAATTATTGTGAGATTTGCACAAAATTTTAGTGCGAGTTATAGTATTTTCAATGAATTTGTAAATAATAGTACACTATTTTGATCAAGATAAGGTAAAAAAAATGTTTCACAGAAGGTGAAATAACAAAGGTGGTAAAGTTGCAGGCCAATCTTCTATCTAACCTGAGTTTAGATTTACTGAATAATTTGTGAATAATGGATGGTTAATAATCATTATTGACAGCAATCTGTTTCAATGTATTTAATTCTAAATTAAAATTGGAGAGTGATAAAAGAATGTTCAACAATCTGTTGGCATAACAATTGAAGGCAGCCATTTTATGTTGCATATGATGAAATGAATTGAAAGGGATGACATGATCAGTCTGGGTTGGTTTTCTGTAAATGGAACAATCTAGTTTGTTGTTAATTTTTGTTATAGTAAGATCTAAAAAGTTTAATTCATTGAATTTTTCAATTTTAAGTGTGAATTTAACTTTTGGATGTGAGTTATTTAAGGAGTCAAGGATATCATGTGCCAAATTAGAGTTACCATCTATGAAAACCAGACAGTCATCAACATATCTGTGCCAGCTAATTATCTTATCAATTCTATCAATGATGAAAAAATTTTCTAAATTTTTCATGAAAATGTCGGCTAGGAAAGGTGAAAGAGGATTACCCATTGCTAGACCTTCAGGTTGACCGTAAAATTTATTATTGAAAACAAAAAAATCTTGGGTAATGCAAAATTTAAGTAAAGTTAATGTATCTATTTTGATAGATTCAGATGAGATACCTTAATCTATATTGAAGAATTCATATGAGAAAAAGTCTAATGGGAAAAAGAAAGAAAAACCTCCTAAGTTGAACTGGCTGAGAATTGATATGAAATCAGTGGATGCAAGGTGTGAAGCAGTATTGACGAACCCAGATAGACCTACAAGCATGACCCCTTTGAATTATTTCAAATTATTCATAGATGATGATATCATCAATAACATAGTGGAACAGACCAACTTGTACTCTGTTCAAAAAACTACAACATCAGTCAATACATCATATGTTGAAATTTGTCAGTATCTTGGAATAAATATACTGAGTGGTATAATAAGAATGCCAAGTTATAGGATGTATTGGGCTAATGAAACTCGCATTTCTGTAATTGCTGATGTCATGTCTCGTAATAGATTCGAGAAATTACGAACCATGATACATATCAATGATAATTTTCATATGAAGCAGCGAGATGATCTCGAGTATGACAAATTATTCAAAATAAGACCATTTATAGAAAGTATTCGTGCAAATTTTGGCAAAATTGAACCAGAAGAATTCAATTCTGTGGATGAAATTATGATACCTTTCAAAGGACATTCATCCCTAAAACAGTATATCAAGAATAAGCCGCATAAATGGGGAATTAAGACTTTCGCCAGGGCTGGCATCAGTGGGATCATATATGACTTCGAGGTATATGTCGGCAAAGGCACGATAAAAAATCCAACTCCGTTAGGAATAAGTGGGGATATTGTAGTCAGACTATGTGAAAACTTACCCAAGCACAAAAATTTCAAACTTTTCATGGACAATTGGTTCACTTCATATAGTTTGCTTGGTAAACTGAAATCTGATGGAATTTTGTCATGTGGAACAGTAAGAATCGATAGGATTCCTCAATGTAAAATATTGAAAACTGAGAAGAATCTCAAAGAAGAGGGTCGTGGATCATTCGATTATGTTACCGAGAAAAAAGACAATATTGTAGTTGCAAAGTGGTATGACAA
>WOGP01005266.1:0-13281 GCA_015342065.1 Leptinotarsa undecemlineata | reverse complement strand
ATCATTCATAAATATAACGAATAACAATGGACCCGCTACACTACCTTGCGGTATACCTATAGATGTTGTTATAATATCCGATTTGAAGTTTTTCGAGTATTTAGTAATACTGACTCTCTGACTGACTCTATAACTTGTACAGTTTCACTCCAGCATAAAATTCAATTCTTGGGATAGAAACCTTCAATAGGCAAGCCTGTCTAGTATTGTGGTAAGGCTGAGAAGCAGAGGTACTTTGTTCTTGTGTGTAAGACATGTTGATTCAAGAACAGGCAATGAAGTCACAGTTAAATTTCCATGCATTATAAACAGTGGATTGCATTGCCATACCTTAGGTGAGGTAGTTCTTTTGAAACTGTTCTGAGTGCCAAACATCCGGAAAAGATTTTGTCTTCTATAATGCCTATAGGCTCCTCGAATTTAAGACACCCATCGATATTAATTCCCAAGAATTGTGTACAGATTGAAGAGATTACTGATGCTTTGGTATAAGTTTTGTTGATTTTCATTATGCCACAAAAGTGAGGTAACATCCGCAAAAATGGTGAAACTACCAGATACGTCAGGTCATTAACATACAGTATAAAAAGTATAGGTCCTAAGATCGAACCTTGGGGCACTCCTGCTTCCACATTTTTTTCACTCGAACAACTATTGGTTATCTACGTCCTGCAAGATGGGATTCAAACCATTTCAGGCAGTTTCCAACTATTCCATAATGATGCAACAACAACATTCAAGTTGCTGTATGCTTTATGGAGAAAAGGAAGTATTGCCTCATTAGTGCTTTTGTTTTCCTGAAACCCAAAATGATAAGGAGTGACTATTTTGTTTATATTTAAAGGATCATCAGGTCTTATTTCAAATTTTCAATCAACTTTGCAAAAGTAACTTGTACAGATATTGGTCTTAGATTTGATGGATCATTAGGATTATCCCCCTTAGGAAAAGGTATGACTTGTGTAATTGATGACTTGTTTATTTTGAGGAAATTCATGATCTTTCTGATGAATCAAAATATTTTTGTCTAATTTCCACTTGTTATTTCATATTAACGGCCGGTTTCGTGTTTTATCCCATTATCGAGTATAAAAAGTAGCTGATCATTGTCCTATGAAGTTTTTTATGTAACCTGTACTCCTGAAATTAAGGACTGACTTAACACATACCGTGCTCAAAAAATAACTGTAAAGTCAAAGGTTTCTTCTTGAAAATATTGATTATATTACTTCCAACAGTTTATTTCAATCCAAAATTATATTTATGTGCCTGTTCCTATTATTGTTTAAATATTCGAAGAGAAGTTCAAAACTTTTTTGGTGTGATTAATGAATATTTATGTAACTTTGTGCTCAATAATGAGATTGCGTGAAACAAAATTATGCAACCTTCTTTAATAAATCTTGTTCCGAGTCCTACTCCACTCATATATCATCTCACGCAGGTGGTCACCACAATAAACCACAATCCCACATAATTCTTCAAACTTTCTTTGTAATATTTTTTTCTTCCAGTTGTCACAACAAAAGCATTTCAGTATCTTTCACAAAAGCTACTATAAACCCAAATTCAATCCATAAACACAGTGTCTCCGCAACCATTTATCAATCGGGAGAGGTGAAAAGTCTTGACAAGCCATATATATGGGATCAACAAAGCCAAATTTGAGTATTTTGTCCGGTATTTAGCTTTGTACTCGACAACAAAAGACAGGGAAGCGTTAAAAGTCAATAGCTCTGGTGGTGTTACGGATGCATGAGTCTGTCATTTTCTTTTGCACATGAGAATTACGCGTGTGCCCTTTCCATTCAGGCAGCAACGTTCTGGGCAATGAACACCAGTCGTTTTGAAACAATGTGAACGTTATTGAAACAAGATTGTGATATCAATATACGGTGTGGCTCATGTTGAGCTGAGCTACATCTGTGTTGAGTGATAATGTCAACTGAAATCAGTCCAACGGAACAAAGACTGTACTGTCTCCAAATAAGAATTATAAGTTATGCAATTATAATGAAAATATTTTGAAAAACCATTTTACCAATGGGTAATAAGCTACTGTAGTGAAGAGAATAATTAAAGGTTTCTAATGCAAATAAATTATACGTAACTGTTCACTAAATATCGCTATTATTGTTTCTCTTCAGATTTTTAACTTTTATTTTATTTGTAGTTTTGCTAAAAGGTTGTCATTCTACACCCGTTGTGAACGAATCTATCAGACGAGTCATTGATTATATGCAACGAGAAAAGTTATTAATTTTTTCCACTTTTTCATTTCACAAGAAATGGCTCGTTTTAAATTTTCTAAAGGAACGCTATGTATATCTCAACATTTTTCTTTTTCTGAGACAATTCCGAATCAGAATCTGTCATTTCTGAAAGTTCCCTTGTCTACTCTATTCGTTTCGAAAATCGTTTTTATTTTGCATTTTTGTGTCTATCACGATTGAACATAAATTATCATTTTGAGGACTTCCAAAAAAAAATAATAGTTGAATAGACTTTCAACTGATTTTGTTGAGTCATTTGAAGGCGTGAAACCTTCAGAAACGGCAGATTCTGGTCCAAAATTGTGTGTTTCATTTGAAAACTCAAAACACGAACTATTTTGTTTGGAAGCGGCTGTAAAGAGAAGCGAAAATATTTTTCCGTCCTCATTCATTTATACCAAATTTCATTTAAATTTACCCAATATTCTAGAAGTTATAAGGTATTATATAGATTCCTTGACACCTGGTATATTTATAGATTTCTGTACTGGTTAATTTCACACTGGTTGTCATAGTAGGTATTCGTGCGACAAGCTCAAGAAATCTAAATAACTCCAAGAATGTGTGTTAATATATTTACAAGAATTTCTTGTTATTTCAAAAATATATATGATTTTGATTCGACTTGACTCAACCGTGAAAGTCTAGACGTCATTGAAGCAACAGCACGAATAAAAATAGTAAAGTGTGCTATAGATAATCCGGTCAAATTGGAGCAAAAATGTAAAGGTAAACTTACAAAAATTCGCACCCATCTCAAAATTAGTGGGATTTTTTGAAATACTATTGTAAATGAAATCTGAAAAATCCTCATCGATCCGATACCTGGAGTAAAAATTACGGGTTTTTCGCGATTTTCAGAGAAACGGTGAGTTTTAGCATAAAAATTGTAGATCACATAATTCTCTATGAAAAATGTTCGAATATCATTTCATCTCAGAGCCACTGCTGGAAGAGCAGCTGGGAGAGTTGAAATCTAGTATGCACACGTCTCCACGCCAAATTTAAGGTAGTGTACTTAGAGCGTTTCTTTAAAGTGATTTCCCCGGTGGGTATATTCCACGGATTTGTTACAATTCTGTTCAATTCGAAACTATCGAATAATAAAAGATATTAGCAAGAGTTGAAAATGATAAAAGCGATGTAAATTGAAAAGTATTCGTCTGATTCCTAATTCTCATATACTTCTGTTTTCACTTTTTTTGTTCTTCTTCTCGGTCGGTAGCTGGGCGGTTCGACGTAGGTGCTTTGTTCACTCTCTCAATCGACCAATGAATGAGTCGGTGGTTCAAGTTGCAGGTTGAAAGATCGATTTTTCACTTACTATTGTCCAACTCGTGTTAGAAATCACACCTCAAAAATTGAGACCTCGTTAGTCCTCAGCTCGTACAATTTTCGCTTCCGAGGGTTGTCGTCCGGAGGAGTGCGACAGCTGGTTAACGAAAAAACATATTTCAATTCAAACTTATGTATTCATTCTGGGTGTAAGTCCAACGATAAGAATGATGCTATTTCATGTGAGTGTGATTTTTATACCGTAACTCTTTTACATATTATATTGTGTAGCGTTTCCATGAATTATATCTGATTAAATTTCATAACGGATGTTCGGAGTACAAAGTGGGCCAAATTGGACACTTTCAAATGAAAACTTCTGTTTTCAAACTTAATGGTTGAAACCGAATATCAATATCTATCATCATTTCTGAATTACTTCATGTTTTTCGAAAATGTGCATTTTCGAAAAGTTGCTTTAACTTTTTTTTTCGTCAAAAATTCCTTATTTCTTTGAAAACTTTCCCTAAGCACGTTTTCATGGTTGAAAAAAATTATTTTTTCAATAGTTATTGATGGTAAACTATTTATTATACTGATGGATGTAGCCATTACTTCGTGGTACGAGAACATCTTGAGAAATGAGAAATGAAACCACTTTTATAAAAGTGGCAAGAAACATATAAATTTTCATTTCCAATTTTTTCGAACAAATTTATTTCAATGAGACACCCACCCTGTATATTCTTGCATATTTGAATAGAGCTCAAAATTACCTTTACAAAAATGTAGCAAACTTGATGTTTTGCTAATGTAATCTTTGAAATACACAGCTTTCAGTTTTTTCATGTAGACTTTCAAACACACACTTTGATAAAGTGGTCTTTGAACGCCATGAGGCGATAAAACTAAATATAAATCAGTCAAATTCCGATTTAGGTAATACAGACTTTCTTAAATTAGTGGTTTCGTTGAATTTTCAAACATATACGCAATGAAGTAAGAGAATTATGAAAAATGGGATATAAAATAGTCTATTTTATACAAACCAGGAAAAATTTAGAAGCAGCAAGCAATTAGTAACAAGGATATCCAGAGAAAAGACAATCTTTTAGAGACTTCTTCACAAGATTGCGACACAACTCAATTGAAGAGAAAAGGCCAAAATTATATGAATTAAATACGGGTAAGAAGTTGGAAGAATTATTCCATTTAGGAGCTGTTGAAAAGAAGAACTAACGTTAGGAGGATTTTGAAAAAACACAAATTCAGGCCATACAAGGCCAAAAGAGTTCATCAACTCAGAAAAGGACATTTTGAACGCCACATAGCTTTGTGCTTTCTGTAAAGTTGTAACCAAGTGTGTTAAATTGTATTTAGATAGACAAAGCTAAATGTGAGCAGTGCTGACATTTTCAACCGCTACAATTCTTATACTATGCGTTTTAATTACTGATGTGAAAATCTTTCTCAACGTTTGATAGCTACTACTGTATAATTTCTTTCTGTTTTATTGTCGCGTCGTCCAAAGCCTACTTGATCAAAATGTGTGTTTCAAAATCTACATGAGAAAACTTAAAAGTTCTGTATTTCAAAGATAACATTAGCAAAACATCAAGTGTGCTACATTTCTAAAAAACTATTTTCAAGCACTATTGAAATATGCAGGAATATAAAGGGTAGACACCCCTAGGTTAGGTATCTAACCAAAATGAGTGGATCTATTTGTCCGCAATACGCAAGGGTTTATTGTGCCTCATACATATTCACACTCGACCAAATAAACCCAGCTTCTTAACGAAGCCGATTAGTTTGTATGGTGAGTGGCCTTCAAGGTCAGATGGTAAGAGTACAGCTCTGCCGAACTCTAAAAACCTGATTCGGTCCCCAGCGGGCCAGGTACAAAGTATGTGCTTTGCTGTTTCATCGTTAATGAGGTATCGAATAGTCAAGGTGCAAAATTTTTCCTTCTAGATCCCTGCGACAACCTCCCCATATGAGGGTTTTTGCACGTCAGCTACACCTGACGATGCCTTAAATTCATCCGTGCCGGGCTTTTTCGTGAAACACCACTTGAGCACAAACGTTTGCTAACCTGCTCATGGGGGTGTGTTTCCCCACCTGAGTCAGATTTTGCGAGATTTTGCGTACGCCGCTCAAGAATTTGGTGCAAAACGATATCATAAGGTACCCCGCTCTTGAGGAGACAACTCAGTCGTTTCCTGGCTGAACCACCAAACATTTTTTTCAGGTCCAGTTATTGGATCAGGAGTTGGAGAGTGGAGAGGCTCTAGCTACTGATCTAAATTCACAGGAAGGTCAGTTGGAGTCGTAAGCTCAACATCCATCTCCTCTGTAGATTCGCTCCTGATCTAAATTTACAGGGAGGTTAGTTGGAGTCGTAAGCTCGACATCCATCTCCTCTGTAAACTCAGCGTCAGTCAGAAAAAATTTTACTCTGCCCATAAAAGTCCCACGAGTTGCTGAGAAAAGAAGGTCAATCACGACAGAGCCCCGCATTACCGTGACAAGGCGATGCTACGATGAGAGGGTGCCCGGTATCCGTAGAGACAGCTGATAGGCTCAGTGTCAGTCATTCTCTCGGCACGGATACACACACCTAAGGATAAGGCCATCGATGGGATGCCATTCAGTTAGGGAATAACAGAAACACAAGTGATTCTGTCATTCCCGAATCCAGCGGGGCAACGTGGAAGCAGGCATCCGATGGCTAGTTTGCTCAACCCCCACATCCCAAACCAATTGACTTGACAAAAAAGGCATGCACAATGCTTTAGGCAGAGAAAGATGAACGAAGACAGCTAGACACCTCTAACTATTAATATCTCATTCGAAACATTACACCAATGAATTCTACGTTAGAAAGTACTTAGTAATTGTTTGAAATAGTTACAGCAACTTTTAGAAAATGCACATTTACAAAAAACATGCTGTAACTCAGAAACGATGATAGATATCGATATGCGGTATTCTCCATTGAGTTTGCCATAAAATTTGGCCCACTCTATACAAACTGAATGGAAAAAAGCGAGTTTCGAATGATTTCGAAAGTACTTTCTTTATAAAATTCAATGTTCATTTGAATGTAGTTGGACCGGGGAGTGATGTTCCATTTTGAATTGGACGTTTTCCTCACATGGGCTCTAAATTACGCAGCCTAAGGACAGATCTAGGAGAAAAGAACGGAATTTTTTCCATCAGTAGTGTCACTCTTAGCACAATAACTCACAAACTTATGAGTAGAATTAGTAGACCAGCGACATCTATGTGTTTCGACCGAGACTCTTCAGCCCAGGTAGTAATTACATAGTGGTATATTTCAATTGTTCCGTGATACTTATGATACTACCACATACACTCACTCTGATGTCTCTGAAATGATAATCAATATATATACAGGGCTATTCAAATTCGTTTCTGTACATGGGGATCTCGTAAACGATAAGAGATAGAGTGTCGGTTGAATCGTGGCAAAGTTGTGTATTTTACAGACCTATTCAATGATGTCAAAAAATCGAATATAGCTCTTTTGGTTCTGGAGATAAACAGGAAAAACCAAAAAATCACAAATTATTTTTTGTCTATATCTTCCTTATTTGCAGATATATTGAAAATCTGTCCACATTTCGCTACTGTCACTTGATGTGGGCTATCAGAATATGTCCATGAATCTTTTATATAGGGTGCCATCTGACTTGGGCCACCCACATCTTCGAATTTTTTAAAGCGGACCTGTGTTTTTTGTTGTAGTTTTTGGATCGTAGTCGTTCACTTCATACTTTGAAGTTGAATTTTATATCATATTTGAGGACGTTTCGGTAATAAATTATCATAATGAGGTGAATTATTCCCTTTCAAATTACAGTCCTGAAAATTGGTTGACTAAGTTAAATAAAAACACATTGGCAACTTTTACATCTCCCTATGTTCCATAAAGTTTTAGATAGTTTTTTATTTTATTTTCAGGTACCTATTCATATTTTTTCATATGTCCATTGCTCTGAGCGTTTTCTACAATGAACTTTGAATAAGAAAACCTTTTATGATCATCTGAAACATTTCTACAACAAAAATATATTCTATGTGTTTTGATAGGCGTAAAAAGAAATGATAGCAATGATAATAACATCCAAAACCAACACCATAATTGAAATGAAAATTGAAATGAAGTAATTTATACACACAAAAAAATTAATGGCCCAATAAATGTTTGAATTGAAGTCCTTTCATTTCGAAACAAATACTGGGTCAATATAATGGCCTGCAAGATCAACAGATCTTACTATTTTGGCTATTTTCTATGGGAGACATTGAAAAATAGGATTTACGCTGGCAGAGAGATAGAAAATGTGGAGACCCGAGATTGAGGATTTTGAATGGTTTCACAACAATGCAGCAAATAAGTGTGTTAAGGGCAATGCATAATTTGAAAAGAGTTCAAAAATGTTTCGAAGTGGAAGGACTCCGATTCCAACATTCATAGCGTCATTAAATTTTTTGTGTATATAAATTACTTGATTTCAATTTTCATTACAATTATTGTGTTCCTTTCGGATGTTATTATTGCTACCATTTCTCTTTCTGCTTGTTGAAACACATATAATATTGAAAAGAAAAATGAAAATTTCTATGTTTTCACCACTTTTTATTGTAACTAACGTTACTGCAGTTTCGTCCTACATGGACATTTTCAAACTTACACAGTATATTTTGTAAGTTTGAACCATTTATTTGACATATAAATGAGTATTATAGGCTATCCTCAATATTATGGAACTTTTTATAGACCCATAGAAGAAGAAAAATTGATCATCAATCAATTTATACAAATTGTTGATGAAATATGAGTATATTATATCCATTGGTGAAAACAGTACGAAAATTCGTTCGGTGGGTTTTGTGTTTATCGCATTCGGACAAATGCAAATTTGTTTTATAATATGAAGTGATGACGACTTTTTTGTCAAAATCCTTTCTCAAAACAAAACGCAATCATGTGTTTCACGCTGAAAGCTTTCCGATGCAATTGGAATTCATGGACACCGTCAATGAATTTTACATAACGCATCTCATAAATATTCAAACGGCTTTTCATTGAGCCTTCGAAAACACCTAATCGATTCTCGTTCATGCATCACACCTCATAAATAATGCAAAGTTTGTATCGCAACGCAGTTTTAAATTTGATTGAATTCATTTTGATTTAAATCATAATGCTTATTGTAATAGTAGAGTGTATCGCGTTCAGTCATTTATTACATCATAATTTTTTGGCGAAATTGGGTTGATCGAATAACTATTCGCTATTCAAATATGATGCTTGATATAATGTACGAATATATATTGATATATAGCTAGCCTAAAACAAGTCCATGCTTTGAAGAATAACCAGAGTTGATCAATAATTGCAAAATTGTAGTATAAAGCCATCCATCATTGAGAACCTGCATTTGAAGTGGTAGACAGTTTCACGAAAAAAATACTTATTGTTTTGTGTGATATATGTTAAGAACTGTTAAGAACTAGGGACTGTCTCTTTCAGTAAGTTATTTCCCATCTCTCATTCTCATATTCACAATTGTGAGTAAAAATTGTTTCACTCTTGCATTTAGTGCTGATATTGAGTCCTGGAGAATTTTAATCAACGGTAAGTTTATAAACTGTGATAAGAAATTAGAGTCATAAAGGTAATTATGAAAATGTTGTATTGATCACGTGCAAGCTGAGGTTCCTTCCTCAAATTGGCTGTATCTTAGTTGTACTGGTGTCAATATTGTACTTGCAATTGAAAGAATGTCTGTTGACCCTGTTCTATATTCCTGAGAAATGATCACACTTATACCTACTGGAGCTGCGTCAACATGTGAGTGTGTGTATTTTTCCTCATATAGCCTGTCATGGCCAGGAATTATTAATTTTCTGATGGATTTTATGGTATTTGACAATGTTCTACATTTCGTTTGAATCAGGATGTATTTGAGGACATATATCCAATAAAATTCATTGTGGAAATGCTATGAAAAATTTTTTGGTTATTTATCAGAATATATCTCTGAAGCATTCGTAAAATCTTCTGCAAACCATTATTATGATTTTATTTGTTATACCAAAGTCCAAGTTTATTTCAAAACTAAGTATTTCGTATCTGTATAATCCTATATGCTTGAGAATGTTGATATATATTTATTTAACATCTAACGATACCTTGGTGATACCTATGGAGTTCAACCTGTATCTTTTTCATTATTCCTCATTCTTCCAAGCGAAATATTTCTGTCTCGACTTTTTCTCTGAAGTGAAATGGTATTGGCCAACTACTTTTGTGGGCCAGATTACCTACTTCTCTCGTTATTTGTGAGTAATGTTTTTCGGCATGGCTTTCATTTCTTATAATCTGATCTGAATTCTGAAGGTAGTTTGTTGATATAGATAGATTATTTGATTTTATCAATGACTGGTAATCGAGATTCCAAGTTGGCCTCCACTACGATTATATCTAACTGAATGATGGTGTTTTTGTGCTCAAATAACGATTCAAATTTTTCAGTAACATCTAACTGTCTTGACTGATCATATAGAAAAATTTTGCTATTGTCAAAGTTTGAAATTTGTGAAAAATTCTGTCTATATTTTTATTCCGATATTGAGTTTACAAATGTACCGGTTTCAATTGGCTTTGAATCAAAATCAATTGGGATTTCTGACAGTGATTTGTTTTTGTGCATTATGTTGAACGAATCGTTTGATTCATTTTCCTCTTATTGTGTGGTGCAATTGATATTACTTGTAGAAGATCCTGTTTGACGGGTTCAATTTTGTTTTGAATACTGCTTTTTCGTCATTGTGTTCTCACGTTGTCGACGACTGATTTGATAAGATGTGGTACTGGCTAATCTGTGTTGTTGTGCTGCTAAACAAATATCGGCGAAATGACCTTGTGTCGCATAAAATGACATGTTACTAAGTGCAGAGTTTTCAGTGACCTCGCTAACCTTTGCTTGAGTCAAAACTTGCAATACGAATTATCTGTCATTGTATATCATTCTAATTTCTCTGAAATCGTGCCTTGAATCATTTGTGATTTTATTTTTCTGTCACGGCCAGGAAAACTACAATTTTCACTTAATTCAAATGAACAAGAATAGTATCTATTATTTCTGATGGAGTTTGTTAAGCTTGAGGAAAATTGTACGTTTCAAACTCCACATCAGTTTGTGGTGTGAAGTGTGTATCTAGATTAGGGTTAGATATCTCGTATTAAGTAACTGAAGCGTTTGTCGTAGGGTAAGTTTAAAGTGCTGGTCGGGTGGTGTATTGAAAATATCAAATACTTCCTAATAATAATTCCTAATTCCTAATCAAATAATTCTTATCATGAATATTAAATATCTCAATAGTCCCAATTACGTTGCCTATCGTAGTATTTCGTGAAACTCTTCCGTCGCCAAAATGTGATATCTGGTATTTGCCGTGGGGAATATCTTGTGGTGTGTAACTAAGTATCGAGTAACATAAAGGACAATCGACCAGTAGGAGTACATTATCCGAAGTTGACCTGGTGAATTATACACTTGATGGGTAGAATTTGGAAGCTCTGTCGTAAAACAAATTTATTGGAAGCACTTTTTCCTCACCAGAACAATAATACCATCTCTCGACGCGCGCTTCGATAAATAAGTTACGGTCATCATGAGATGACTAACACCACTTTTCTAACGATTATGCTAATGTTCACATACGTATCTAGACGAATCATAACCTGACATAATGAGAATCATTGAATTTATTTTCAACACGAAGAAACTACTTTTCGAGCCCTGAAGAATTAAATTCGAAACGTTGGCAAAAAACTGTTTGAAAATTGATCCTGATCACTAAACTAGTTTACCTAATTCCTAGTGCCTAATGTTATTTGCCACAGGACTGATATTCCACCTGTATTCTACCTGTGAATACATTGAAGTGCTAAAATATGCCTGTTGAGTATGAGACTTTTGTCACTGTTTATAAAACTCAATTAACTTTTTTCGATATCTGAACTTTCGAGGGCATCAAACGATTGTTTGACATGTACCGGTGTTAAGTATTCTTCACTTATTATGTAGTCGTTTTCTATAGCATATATAGTAACACTGGTCGACTGGTAACGACTTCTCTAGTCCATAAAATCGAATATGTGAAACACGTTTCTTATAGAGAGCTACTACATTCCTCTCAGTTTGGCCGACACACTGTTTTGGATTTCTACTTCTCCATCTTAATACAAAGAAATGTAATAATCTTCTAAAAAAAAGGGAGAGCACTCAATTTCAAAAGTAAATATAACAAATAATTTTTTCTTACCCCGAATTCAATGTTTATACATTGAATACATGTAATTCTTACATATTTGTATGAAGATGGAAAAGTAGAGAGAAAAACTTTTCTTTTATAGAAATTTCAAATTTTGTCGAGAATTTTCGAAGACACTTTCCAAATTTTCTCTTCCTAATCACTTATTTACTATGTTTGAAGGATACTCGTTACTTTCAGCTATCTCTATCGAGCTATTCCTTTTCGATACCATATCTTTTTTTGCTCAACAGGAATGTAACCAGCCTATGGATGAAAATAGTTAGTTATATTTTGTTGAAGGCAATGGTTTGATCTGACAGGAATATACCTGGAAGTGCTAGTATTCTTCCTATAACTAAACTATCTAAGAACTCTATATTTAGGAAACATTTCAGAAATCTGTTTTCAATAAATAATGATGCCATTAGCGGAAAAATGATCTTATGCCACCGAAATTTGAAAAATCGTATTCCAAGCCAATCGTATTCCAGAAAGAAGTAAACATTCCTTTGATAAAAATCGATCAAGAATGATAGTTTCTGTGACATTATTTCATCATAACTTTCGAACTGGGCTAAAACGAGTATCAGGCACTCACTGAATATTTCAAATAAATGCTTCCTCATTTCACTTCGATTTGGATGTGGCAAAAATGTTTTCGAAATGGATCCCGAACGTTTGAATGTTAACCAGGAGTGCAGAAGGATGGCGACTGATCTGTGATCGAACTGAAAATGATACATACGTTAGAAAATGATAACGCCTTATTGTTAGTGTGGATGAAATATGAGTATACTTATTTTCAACAATAACAAAGCTACGATTTATAGAAGAGGGTATTCCCAAGGCCTGAAAATTTCTTGTTCAAGCTGACGTGAAATTTTTCGCTTCAGTGATAAAATATTTTGATTTCCACATTTTGTTTGCTTTTATAGTAGGTAATTATTTTTTTAATAATTCTCGTACATCTTCAACGTAGTAAGTAGGAGATTTGAGCCGGTTCTAAGCCTCCCCCACCACTATGACGTATTGATTGCTTTTTTTATTGGTTGTTGTTTGTTGAAGTCAAGATGGTGTGACCTTGAAGGGTGTGGTGTATGGATCGTTCAGAATTTTTTTCCGGTTCTAATCCTCCCCCCACCATTATGACATGTTATTTGCTTTTTTTTTGTTGTGCAGTGAAGTCAAGGCGTTGTGACCTTGAAGTGTCTGGTGCATGGTTCGTTCAGAATTTTTTTAATTTTTTTTCATATGAAATTTTGTGTGTGTGTGTGTGTGAGAGAGAGAGAGATAATGCACGGTACAGGGTTTCATCATGTGCTTGTTTGTCTATGTACAAACATACGTCTGCATACTTCGAAGATCCTCCAAGTAATGA
>WOGP01005265.1:0-13282 GCA_015342065.1 Leptinotarsa undecemlineata | reverse complement strand
ATACTTTTTATAAATAATAGTTTTATCTCAAATGCTTTTACAATATTTTTATGTACAGTTATAATTTTATATACTGCATGTCTAATACAGTTTTTTTCTTTTGTGACTAGTCCGATAGGTTTATAGAAAATAGTAAAGTTGAGTAAACTTTCCATTTATGTAAAACCTCATGGATGAATAAATACTTACCTACTTACTTACTTAATATACATATCTATGAGTGTAATAATAACACTAGCAAAATGAAATATAAAAAAATGTATGTAAAAAATTTTAAATTTAAACAATTTGAGATTTAAACTATCATGTAGCCAGACAATAAACATTGCATATAAATATTTCAGTATCATAAGTTAAATAACACTCAAATAGATAATGAACTATAGGTATACATTAAATTACTATCAAAACAGTGATATTTGGTTTCATTACAGATACAAATACCCTAGTGAACAATTAAAAACAATGAATGAAAGAACAATAAATGGTAACCAATAATGTCCCAAATAATTTCACATAACTATAAAATTTGTATTCTATTACTTTTTTCAAATTCTTAAAGTGCTCTTTCAAAATCTTTTAAAATGGATATTTTAAAAATTAGAGAGAATTAGATAAAGATTATTCTTCTTGCGACAATACATTGAAGCCCTTAAAAAATAACGAATTCATGGTACTTTCGAATGCCGGTCTGTTTATATGTATATTATTGGAATTTCTTGTATTATAATTATGAATGTTTTTATTGAATTTGATGTAATCTTTAAAATATTCTGTGTGACAGATACCCGACGGAAAAACAACAACTAATCCAGCTAATGCTGCACATAAAGCTGAAGTAAAACCATCAGGCACCTGTGCAAGGCATCTGTATAATATTCAAATATTTTAAAATGTAAATCCATGATTCCTTAATAGAAATGTGATTATAACATTATTACAAATCAATTATATAGACAACCACAAAGAATAACAGCAAATACTCACTGTAAATACTTGCAGAAGAAGACACGTGCCTCTGCTTTCTCCATATTCTGAAACTTCCATCAAACTTAGAGGTCCCAGTTTCATGCACCATTCTCCCAGACATAGAAGAAGAGCTGTCCCCAAAGCTTTGTCACTCTCTCCTGCAGTTTTTCCCAATGGAGTGTGCAAAAACAAGGCAGAACACAGAGTCGAAATGACTGCATTCCCCAGACGGGGGTACTGAGTCCACAAAAGTGGAGCGTGATCACATAAGAGGAATAATATGTTGCTGGATAGTTGAGCAATTACTTTGCTGTTGATCTAAAATAGAGTAAAATAGAATAAATAAAAATTTACGAATTAGGAAAAGATTGTATGCCATTTCATTGTATTAAAATAAAATTGTATTATTATACTTTAGAAAATGCACACAGAATACTTCCATTTTATTGAAAATATCATCAAAAATCACTTTACATTGGAACCAAATGTCAAACCATACTTCCTTTTCGAATTTAGTCTGCTTTTAAATCAATTCACATTTATTTATTCTCACCAATGAATCGTTTCTTATATAAAGATATATTTAAAATAGAATCACGAAATAAAAAAGGGGCACAATGGTATTTACAAAAAAATTTAAGAAAATACATTAACAATTTTGAAATCTGAATATTTTCAGATAAAATTAGTGTACAAAGGCATTGCATTCCTCATCCAATGCCAGATTTCATCAGTGGTACTGAGAAGGGTTATGAATGCACCACTGAACTCAGGGTCTTGGCGATCTATGCTTCGACATTGATCGTTAAATATTGCTATCCACCAAAGAACTGAATGAAAAAATTTCATGAAGATGAAAGTAAGGCAATAGATTATACAAGGAAATAGTGATGAAGTTTGAACACTAAGTTGATTACTGCAATTATCATGGCCGTTCACAGCAAAATAAAGATGATTATTGTTATTACCTCAGTTAGTACAAGTAATCCAGCTCTCTATCAAAATTTAATTACTAAATCATCCTTTTAGTTGAAAAAACACAGCCTTATTCTTAACACCGAAAAAACCACGGTAATTTCTATTTAGAACCCTTCAACAAAGAATTGAGTCACCAACAACTGTAAACTTAGCAAATAATCAAATGAAAGTATAAACCTCAACCAAATTGTCAGGTATACACATCAATGAGTATCTTCACTGGCATACCCACATTATAAATTTAGGAAAAAAAAATTAATCAAATCTGCTACAGTGTAAGGTTAATAACTACTTATCTTAACAAAAAAATAATTAAAAAACATATATGCCGCAAATTTTGAGTCTTCTGCAAAATTTGGTATATTATTCTGGGGATCTTGTAGTGGCATTTCAGTAATAATTATTACTGAACCATAGGTTCTAAACAGTGCATCACAAGTAGAAAAAAAGATTAAAAAAATATGAAAAATGTAGGTACAGAACCAGCAAATTGGTTGTGACACATATATCAATTCACAATGTTATCTCATCATAAGATTGGATTAAATCTATTTGTTATTACCTTAAGAGCAGCTAGTAAAACATTGATGGCATCTGCAACCTTAGGATGAAAGGTTCGATTGTTCAGCTCTTTGTACACAAAAATTCCCAGAGCTGATAGAGCTATACACCTAGCTTTAACATTTGGTTCTCTTCTCCCAGCTCTCAGTAAGATACTAACAATGTGTTCCTAAAACAAAAAAAATAACATCAATGCAAAAAAATCACTTGTACTTTATATTTTCATTTGTCGATACTGCTTTAAGAAATGTTATAGAATGGTATACATGTAACTTCTAAAATATCGAAGGGAATAAGAAACATTTGAATCACCTTCTAGTCAAAATTTTCTGGCACTGCCATCCTTTTTCTTCAAGTTTGTTGAGGCTGAAGACAAACTTGTTTTGGGATTTTTGTGTTGTTGTGTTGATTTGTAATTCAAGATCAATCAGACTATTGCCCGTAATTGTTGTTCTATAGACGAATTTTCTTTAGAGTTTATTAATGTATTTTTAATCAGTGTTTGAGAATGCCGATAACATCTTTATATACATATACTAATAAATAATGTTGATATTGTTGTAATTTATAGGGGTTTTAGTTCTTCATATAAAAAATCTAGCAAATTTTATTCATCAAATATAAAATAAAATATATCACCAATTTTTTTTTTATCAACGATTTTAATGCTATTGTATTTGATAGTCTCCCCCTTCTAGGTTTTTGTTGACTTGCAAAGACAGGATTGAAATAGGGTAGATTGAAATATCTCTCTTCCTCTTTTGTCATCAAGGTTCCGATATAACTGAAGCACTTAAATCTACAACCTTGTTGAGTAAAATTCCCAACACATCAAGATTGTTGTTTCAGAACTGCTTTCATATGGAATAAACTTCCTGAGAACGTTTTTCCAAATGGATTTGATCTTCAGCTATTCAAATCCAATGTTAATCGCTACTTTCACACAGGCACTGCTCTGAGAGGATTTTCCTGTAGTGCTCGTGTTTTATACTTTCTTCCAAGCTTTTCGCATTTTCCAGAAGCTTCTCTTCAAGGCTTACCGAATTTTGTTGAAGTCCATCGAGTTTGCTCATTATTGAACTCAAATCAACCCCAGAAACTTCGAATAAATATGTTTCGGGATCTTCTCCTGATTCAATCAAGTTATCCTACAGTCTTTTCTGGAGTACTGATTTCTTTCCCGAACAATCTAGCTATCTCTCCTTCAATTCAGCGACTTTCAAGCCCACCAGGCACACTTTCCTCGAACACATTTTGTTTCTTATTGTCTATTTTCCAAAAAACTGAATACGTCCACTTATTTTATTTGAATCCGAAACACTTATTTAATTTCACAAGTCTATTTTTCGCGAGAAAGGTCTATCAGTTTATGTTTCTGTAGTCCGGTACTGTCCACTTCGCGAAACACAATGAACCACCAGTCTCTCTGCGCGAAAGTTTTATAGTCAATTTCACTGTAATACAAAGATTGTCCACCAAGCGTTCACAAATTTATTTTAAAAATCCCACTTCTGACACCAATTGTAACGAATTAAATAATTCACTGTCTTAAACAAATTTATTTTTAACAATATTTCAATATCACAACTACTTTATATACAACACTTAGCAACTAACGCTTAATTTATCTTCACTGTTCGAATTTTTTATTTAAACGCACGATTCGCTTTCTGAATACAGACTGCCATCTCGGGACGGAAAGCCGTCTTTTATGTTGGCAACGACCACTCCAGATCTTTCTAGTCGTTTCGGCACTCATCTATACTTTTTGTGGCGGTTCGCGGTGAATCATGTGTTTGCTGCCTGAGATATCGGTCAGGGCCGGCTTCAGGTTCGTTACAGTATTATCTTAATATATGATATACATATTTCTCTAAGCGACGAGAGCTCTAATTCTTCGAAAGTTCCTCTACTTGCAATGGATCCACTATTCTGATTTCTCTGTTTTCTTCTGACTCACAGAAATAAACTTGCCCATTTCTGATTCATCACTCTTGTTTCATTTAGAACATTCTCATTTATAATAACTTTTTTGTTACCAAGTTTCTTAGTTCTTTGCCCTCGAAGGAAATTAGGACTTGCTTGTTTATGGCTTCACCAGGAAGAGTTTTAATATTGCAGTCTTCTGATCTCCACGGTCAATTTGTCCAGTTTTGCCAACATCTCTACCACCATTCATACCAAATATTACTAAATTTTTATTATTTTTTTGGGTTATTTTTAATCTTCCACAGTCTGAAAAATAGCCAAAGCTAAAGCAACAGATTCTCTGTTGCCAAAGAAACTCCTGTATTAAATCGTGGAACAAAAGAAATCTTAAGAAAGCGGTAGACAGAATTTAATAATATACACATTTTTCCACTCTTACCTTTATATCTGGGCACTGCATAATATGAATTTCTGGATCGGGCTGCAATACAGAAATTGCACTCAGATCTTCTGGTTGACTCAACAGATTAGTCAAAATAGACACTGCTTCCATCCTGGGGGAAGATTCTAGTTTTTCTGTACTATTTAGAACTGTATTGCACGCATGAATAAGATCCAAAAGAAGTAATGATGCTCCTGGTAACTGAAGAGAAATAAATCTGGGTCCAAGATATTTGAGGCAGGTATTCAGAACTGGTTTTGAAGAACCTGTCAAAGCTGGAAAGCAATACCGTTAACAATTTCTAAACACCTTAACAATCTAATTTTTCTTGATCAGCTTAATATGGGTAGTGTGATTTCCAGTAAAAGTTCACCACTTCAAATAAAGAAAGAAGAGAAAAAAGGGTTGACCCTTTTCTTCATTATTTGTAAAAAACTGACTCTTCTGGAACAAACGGTCAATTTCTAGCTGACCATGAAAATGTTATACTTTATCTAATAATGTTCTGCAAGTTTTGATTAACTTATCTAAATACTTTCTACACTTTGTGTTCAAGATTTTAGTTGAAGTAATTCCTATTCTTTTGATTATATTTTAATTCTCTAGGAGCTAACAGGGACGAGAGAAAGACAAAAGCACACATTCGCTAGTCAAAGTGTAAAGAAGTTTTTCCATAACCGTAGATAAAAAATAAATAGTATGGCTACAATGAAAACATCTGTTCTCTCTTCGATGACAAAAGTCACATAGCATTAAAGCTCGTTTTTCGTGATGAAAGTATACGTGAATTTTCAAATTATGCAGGCTACGTACCTTCAATTAGCGATTTATTAATTTTTTTATGTTGATAAACTCATTTAGAATACATGTCCACAGTTTCAGAGTATTAGAATGTTTAGTTTGTTGGTGAAAGGCATTCATGGCTTTTGCATTACGATAATGCACCTGCTCACTTGTCATTGCTTGTTTGTAACAACACCCTAATCATGCTTCAGCCACCAGATTTGCCCCCCCGCGACTTTTTTCTGTCCCCATTATTGTAGAAGAGGTAAAAACGGAAATGCTTAGAGAGAGCTTAAGGACATACCAAATAGTGCATATATACAAGTCAATAGATTTACACGTGATTATAAATTGACAAGTTAAATTTTCTTACCAACAAAAGACACCCTATAAATATCCATGAACATACTTGACAAATATAAAGTACAATTAAACACATATAAACCCAAGATGTGATAGCAAGAATCACATGAACTGATAATAGTAGGAGTAAATCAGTTTGTTTATACTTTGAAGGAAATAATATAGAGAATGATAAATATTTATTTGAGAAAAATGAAAATTCTCAAAAATTTTTCAAAAGTCCTCGTATATTTGCATATAGAACCTTTTGTATCTTTCAAGTCATGATCATGCCAATATCAATTATAAAATTTTATGACCAACTAAGTATTTTTATAACACCAAAATCAGAGCACTGTCTCTCAACGTGCCTATCGCTGAGTTAGCATTATCGCGAGACGACTATGAAAAACAGCAATAAAATACATTTATTGTTACCTGAATGGAGAAATCGGTAAAACTGAGGCAAATGTGTCCGATGGTTTATATCACAGTTGAGCGTTATAGTACAAAGTAGCCTCATGGCATTCAATTTTCCAGCTTCGTAGGCATCGGGTAATACTAGAGCTCCAAAACACCACGGCAAAATTAATGTTAGTGGAGGTACCAGTTCAGGAGTTTGAGGGGTACTTAGGTTATCTGTAGAAATTCCTTGATTTTGGTTAATCTTAATGAAAGTGTCCATCAGCTTGACAAGGTACTCAAATACTTGGGAATGTAATTTCGGTTCTGCAATTTGATTCACATCGCCTAAAGCGCCTGAAATGACAAAGAAAAAAACACTTATCCAGAGGTTTCAAATAATTAAGAACCTCTGTGGATTTCAGAAGAATTATATCTTAACCTCCTTCTTCAAGTATTAGTTATTCACCAAAACATCCAGTGTAGACGATTATACATCTTAAGATCATTGTATACTACTTAATTTTTGATCAATGTTGACATGTGACATAGTTAAGGGAATTTCACATTTACGTTTATCTACTAAATAAACTGTCTCTAACTTGATTGAGTAGAATTTGGAACCTCTGTTGAGAATAGCTACCGAAGATTGTCTTATCGATAAAGTCTATTATAGTTTGCAAGAATTTTATGATAACTTCAATCATCAGTCTTTGATGCCCCCCTTTTATTTTTTGAACGGGTCAACTCAAAAACTGTAAATTTGGGAAAATGAAATTAATGTATGAATACTTTATTTTGAAGTGAAATTGACAGATGAAACTTTCAAGATGGCGACTGGGCATAATCTTGAAAAAAAAAATTAAATGGAAGGGGGTATTGTGACATATCTTTTTGAAGCTCCTGACAAATGCTTCACAAACATAGAATATAAAGTCAATATCTTCAACTACTACAAAATGGCGGAACTTTTAATAATTGCCTGAATACACATTGACATTTGACTACATAATATGAGGTAATAAGCTTGAGGTCAGTTCAGAAGATGCTCGAAATGGTTGCTTTGAACTTCTTGACATATGAACAGCCGGGAAAAGTAGTATCCAAATAGTTTCTCACTTGTAAAGGTAAGACTTCGTTAATCCCTAGCTCGCACAAGTCTCGACTTTTGAGGATTGTCATTTGTAGGGGAGCGACAGCTGGTTAACGATGAAACAGATTTGAATAAAGTATATTTAACATTATTATTGTAATTCACAGAAGTACTTACACATACAAGGATTAATATTAATTCAATCTTGTCTGGAATAATGAAGGTCAAAAAGTGTCAATATTTTTCGGGTTTGAAGGCCGTGGACTTTTGTAATTTCTTCCTGACGTTTAGCTGGCGCAAGTGGCCAGGTTCTTCGGAGGTTTCTACACGGCCTTCAAACCAGAAAAATGTTGACAGTAAAAACCTCGGCCGAAAAAGCCTTAACCATTTTGTCGAAGGTCAAAACTACCCAAAACTAGTCTACATGTTCAACACCCTCCAAATTGACTGCACGGAAGAACACTGAGTATCTTATGTAACCATTTTTTTTAAATTATTGACTCACCCAACATCCTTTTCCATAAAATAACCGCCACGTCTGGCAGCCAACCCCGTACAGTTCCACCACAAATAACACCTCTGTTCTCCCCTGACATTTCAATAGGCTGATGATCAGAAGAGAACATTTCGAGTTGTATGGGTGAATCCTTAATAGAGTTGCTTTCAAGTCCGCTGGATGGGGCGGGACTAGGAGAACGAGTGCGATCAGTAGATTCGGTGTCAAGGGGGGCAAGGTTCTCTAGAGATTTAGACCGTCTTCTATTACTCTATGGCAAAATCAAATTGATAAGTACAGTTATGCTCGACGGTATAGGAAATTATTAAAAAATAACTTGAATTATAAAGACATTGACAATGTTCGACGAATTTAAAGGTATGTTATAAAAATTTGTGACAAATTACTTTACCAAATTCAACATAATAATATCTTTCATAAGTAATAATAATTTAGGAAAAATGATATTTAATGCAAAACCTAGACGTGACAGAATGAAGAAATCTGGCATATATAGAATAGAATGTAGTTAATGCTCTGCGGTATATACAGGCCAGACCGGTAGAAATTTCGAAGTAAGACTCTGTGAACATGTCGGTGTAGACAAAAAATCTTCTATGTATGTGGTTTGTTTCTACAAGAAACAAACCACAAAATAAGTAAGAAAAACCTTAAAATCTTACATACATGTAATAAAGGAAAGAAAATGAATTTGTTGGAAGCCATGGAAATCAATAAATCAATTAAAAACTCAAAATATAAAACCCTTAATGAACAAACAGATTTGTGTAGGTCTCCACTTTTGAATTTATAAAGATGACAACGCAATTAATCACAGTTTGAAGTTTATGTAGTTGGTATTAATGAATGTATGTATATATCTTATTACCTACTCTCGGATATATATACACAGATAATTCTCTTAGGTCAGTAGTGTTAGAATACTTGACAATGGTGTAAAAACCGAAACCTTGGTCGTATTAATATCAATACATTAAGTAAGTGGAAATTAGACAAAGTATTTTATCTATATCATTTAAATGTTATAAAGATCATAATCTGAATCGGACCATTAAAAAATAATTTCTATTATTACAAGATTCATTTCTCAGAGGAAATAATGGTTCAACTGGGTAGTTGTCGCACTAGAATTATTTCATAATTTTTTTTAAATGAAGTTAGCTCGGGTCTTATTCAAAGAATTGTAAGATGGGGCTCTTCTTTTGATATATCATTACTATATTCTGAAATACAGCATATCAACCAAGTACTAGGTGGTTCATTTCTCCATTAAATAAAGGGCAAACGTCTAGTTTCCTTCAATAAATTACTGTGTAAAAGCAATATTTTTTTCAAAAAAAAAGGTTCGGTTATCAGTAATTTGTAATATTGAAAAAAGAGCAAAGAATTTCATAGGTACTTATTATGATGTCTCAGAGATCAAAATCTGGCAATAAAATATTACATATTAAAAACTTGAAATCAATATTATATTTAAAGGTAAGGTTCAAACGAACAAAATACTCACATTCTGAATTTTGATTTGTGCTAACCTACGTTTCATCAAATTGGTCTCGCTGTAGCTTCTTGAAAGCGGGAATTTAGTACGTTTTGCCATATGACCATCTGGCAAACTTGAATCTTGTCTACAAATAGCTGTATGGTTACTATCACTAATACTGCAAGGAGTACTATTTTCTGGCCTACTGGGACCTCTTCTGCCTCCTCTCTTAGACTTGTGCTCAATTAAACGATCCAGCGGTAGGTCATTCAAGTCCAGATTGTAAACGTGGCGGGCTAGAACTCTGGTGAGGGTTTCCAGTGTTTTCTGTGAAAAAATACACATCTATGCATGAAAATCTCATGAACATTATGATTCTATTGAACGTCTCCAAACCTTAACAGAAAATATTTGGATTTCCTTATTCAAATTTGTGCCTGAGAAAAGAGAGGAAAAAATCTATAAATTTATTATTAAATGGGATTTAGCAGTTGACTTCAACTCCAACACAACCTTCCAGCAATGCATCATTGTTGGAAGAATTTGAAAAAGTTCTTTAAATAACTAAATGAGGGAAACACGAGAAAGGCACCTGAGAATTTTTCCTTTGAAAAAATCTACACAAAGAGAAACCCCAGAGTCACATACCAACTAATTGAAATTATTTTAGTAAGAGAGTAATTAATATTCAGAAAATAAATGATACATTTTATCAGTTATTTTCCTTCCTTTCCATTCCTATCACCCAAAATTGTACCTAATTTTAACTGAGGGTGAATATGTAATAAATCTGGAAATTACTGAAAAAAATTATAAGTGATGAAGATACTGTTGTAAATTATACCCTAAAAAAAAAAACGTCGGCCGCTGCTGGTCTTTGTCAATCGTGACTTTGCCAAGATTGCGCTCAACTCGACTTGCCTTTCTCGATCTTTCTGGGTGTCGTGTCGCTTCTAAAGACTTTCCTATCGACTTTCAGAGACTTCTTTTATGATATATGAACACTACCAACAGGCAGATCGGGAAATCTAGTTGTAAGTGCGGTACGAAATGATCTAATGAAGCGATAGATATTTGACTATTAGTCTAAAGTGTCAGTTGAAGTGTTTATGTTGAATTGGCAGTGTAACAGTGAAATAAAGTTGAATTTAAGTGTACACCATAGTCACGGGGAAAACATAACAATACAGAAACGTCATTTCACCATCAGCAAAATAAATTGAATATCAACAAAATAGCTTCACTTGAAAATAGTTTATGTTGTCATGCTTCTAAAGGAATGCAAAATGCCCTGCAATAATCCAACAAAAAAAAAGTTTATGGTGAATGCAAAAGGCATAACTAACTTACAGCCCACTCCTTTATCAGCTCTTCCCAGCTAGTCAAAGACATCAAGACATGCAGGAATCTGTCCCACAACTCTCTGGAAATCAATACATTGAGATTTGCCTTAATCCAAGTGACTATCAATGTTTGAAATATGGCTGGGGCAAGCTTGCCGCCTAGGGTGGAAACCTTCTTTTTTGGAGGTGTTTCTCCCAGTACAAGCGATGTTATTTGAAGAAGCACAAGTAACAACTGTTCCCTGAAAGTACAATTAAAATAATTCAAGTCCGAATTATATGACAAGATCGATATCGTACCATGTACTGTTGTCCATTCTTGTGTTCATAACCATGTAGCGATAGATGTTCAGTACTCTTTTACAAGCATCGGTCTGTTCTTCGAGTACCTTGGGTATATGAGGATTTATTTCCAACAGGAAAACATTTCCAGCTTGCGTCATGAACAACTGAAGCAAATTCTGAAAAAAAAATCTATCAAACGCTGAAAAGTGAAAAAATGGAAAATCCTGAAATACGGTGCTGTTAATTATTGTTGAACCTACGGGAAAAACGTAACAATAATAAAAGAAAGGTACGAAATGTTCTGAATTTGTCAGAAAATTAAGAGTTCATCCATGATGTTATGAAGGTGAATACACATTTGTGTATTCAATTCAGACAGAGAAAGGACAATGGGGAATATACGAGTTATGTTCAGAAAATAACTGGAATTTTAAAATTTTGCGGGTTTGGAGATTCAGCTGGAATGGAGAATTTTTCGAATTTTATTTCATTGTATTGCATGATTTTTAACAAGTATTTCTCGAGATTAGGCATTGTGGAGCTTTGGGATTATATAAATTGTTTATTGATTCGAAAGACTTTCAAACTCCCTTCTTTGTGTAACAAAGAGAAATATGAACCAACCTGACAGCCAGAAATATATATTACTAAAAAACTAAATTTAAAACGATATGCATTCCACATACCTGCATACCAGCCCTGACTAACAGATTCTCTTTATGGATAGCTCCCAAATAAGAATCGTTTCTGAGTCTAGCCGGCCTATTAGTCTCGGGCGTAATTTCTTCGTTAGGAAACCGTGGTGCATCCTCAGGTAGTTCCAATGCATAAGGAGGAATTTCTGCCATGTTTCCCTGGATCAGATCTTTGTACAGCCCTATAATTTTTCTGATGGCTACCACGTGCGTAAAATTCAGTAGAAAAGCTTGGCGACAGAGTTCATGGATAAAATTAACGTTTTCTCTGGAACTGTACAATACTTCCCGAACAATTTGTGGGGCCAGGTCTTCATCACTTGTGGTTCGGTTTGTTTGGACGGATAGAGCTATAAAAAATATGAATATCGTCCAGTAATGACATCAAATAAAAAAGAAACATTTGTTAAAGCTCGTGTTATTTCAATTTAACTGCTAATTACAAAAATATCAAGTTGGAAGTTGGAAACATATATTCATTAATGAATAGTATGATGCCTTAGATAATAGGTTACGACAAAAAAAAATTACGATAAATGAGGACGTAAATTTAAATTTAAAATTCAGCAAAATGACAGTCTTAATCCTGAAATTTTGGTTAGGCTACCTATAAAGGGGTTGGCCCAAGCATTAAAAAACCGTTTTTATTTGTTATATCCGGACATGTTTTCCTTGTTTTAACAATGTTCCCAGTGATTAAAATGAAAACTTCAGCACTTTATGCCAGCATTACACCAAATATAATCGGAGGCAAGAGATTATCTCTGTATCACAGATTTGGCTATTGTTTGGCACAAGGTAGATCATTTGAGTCTTTATTACAACAGGTTTTCAGTTCATTTATTTATTTCAAAGCTATTTATTTTCGAAGCCGTAATGGCAAAAAGAAAAAAACATAGCCCCTATTTTTCATAAGAGAAATTATTTGTTACAATTATCGAAGCAAATAATTTCTCGCAGACAACGGATCTTCAGTGTAGCAAAGTTTCTTGCTTGAAGTCAGACGTACACACATCCTATCTAACATTTTCATCCTGATGAACCGGTTTCCGTGCAGTGCCAGTGTGGTCTAGCGAAAACACACATCGTGAGTGGGGATATATCAAAGTATATGGAGATATCATCAACGCATATAATAAAACCTCTTAATATCAGTTCAATTTTACAAAAATGTTGAAATTTTTTAAATGGGTTATCCCTTGATATAAATAATTGAAGGAATACATCCCTAGAACAAATCGTAAAAGCACAATGAAATCTTTGTTTTTCAAAGGGTTCCATGAATTTAACCAGTTGCCTGCTTCAGTGAAAAATAGTTCTTCCCTTTATAGCTTCAAAAAAAATCTCAAGTGTTTCATAATCAATCAGTGAATTTTTATTGTCGTCGTTCATCGGGAAATTGTTCTTAGTTTGTTGTAAAGACATGTAATCTTAGGCGAACACATTTGATGCAATTATTGTAA
>WOGP01005264.1:0-13282 GCA_015342065.1 Leptinotarsa undecemlineata | reverse complement strand
CGCTCCTGAACTAAATTTACAGGGAGGCCCGTTGGAGTCGTAAACTCGACATCCATCTCCTCTGGAGACTCGCTCCTGAATTAAAGTTACAGGGAGGTCAGTTGGAGTCGTAAAATCGACAATCATCTCCTCTGTAGACTCGCTCCTGAACTAAATTTTACAGGAAGATCAACTGGAGTCGTAAATTCGACATCCATCTCCTCTGTAGACTCGCTTCTGATCTAAATGTACAGGGAGGTCAGTTGGGGTCGTAAGCTTGACATCCATCTCCTCTATAGACTTAGCGTCAGAAATAATTTTTTAACTTTACTCTGTCCATAAAGGTCCCACGAGTAGCTGGGGAAAGAAGGTCAATCACGGCAGATCCCCGCATTACCGTGACAAGGCGATGCTACGACGAGAGGGCGACCGGTATCTTGAAGGTTCCGTAGAGACAGTTGATAGTCTCACTGTCATTCATCCTCTCGACACGTATACACACGTATACATCCATTGTTGGGATGCCATTCAGTTAGGGAATAACAGAACGACAAGTGATTCTGTCATTCCCATATCCAGCGGGGCTTCGTGGAAGCAGGCATCCGATGGCCGGTTTGCTCAACCCCCACATCCCAAGCTAATGCACTCGCCAAAAACAGCATGCACGGTGGTTCAGGCAGTGAAAGATGAACAAGGACAGCCAACCGGCCTCTTTTATACTTGGTCAGAATTCGAAGGAATGATTTCGCGATAACTGGTTTTCCATACTTGGCCCAATGTGTTGGTCACGGCTCTTAAATGGAAGTTTCGAAAAGCCCACTTGCTCTTCTGAATACCCTCACAACATACTAACTTGAGTTGATACCTAATTTTTACCCTGGTGCAAATTATATTAGCACCTCCATAATGGGATATGTCCCTGAACCGTTAAGGCATTACTACTACACATTGATAAAGTTTTATTGTACGCCACTCCTGCTTCCTGATACAGTGTCAGCGACGCTACTGGTCAGGACCCTCCTGATGCTCCGATCACCAATTTCTGTATAGCTTACGTCCAATGGTGACCATTCCCGCATCCTTTGGCACGGTACATTTAGTTGTTGATGTTATTTAGTTGCCAATTGTACCTCGAGAACTACGGTGGGCCCAAAACGGCAGAACACGTGATAGAAAGATTCATGGATGGAGATAGGAAATAGGATGGAAAGAATATAAGGAGCGAGAAAATGGAGAGATAGCACTGAGAGGAGAGAACGGAAAGAATAGTGAATGGATAAGGTTTGTCAATAAATGGGCGGATAATGTGGTGAAATGACCCAGAAGGGTAAAAGGCAGGCTGTTAGCATGGTGCCAAGGATCGGGAGTGCAGACGGCGGTCTCCCCAGTGCTGGCGGCCATGGGTATTGTTTGTGCATCTCTTCATGTACACGATCATTGGAAGATATGTTTATTTTGTCTATTATTGTAATTAACTGAATTTGTAATTATTTTGTAAGTTATTTTTGGGAAATAAAGAAAAGGGTCTTCTACCCAGCTAATTCGCCCTGTCGTGTGGTCGACGTTACGCGTCGGCGGCACGTTGAGGAGGATCAGTTCGGAGGAGTAGGGGTTCCTTCGACAATGGTGGCGATAGATACAGGAAAGATGCTCCATTGAAAGGCCTTCGGCCTGGGCAATAGCGAGCGATGGCACTATTCATGTACCTCGAGAACGGTTATAGTTAGGTTCATAGTACCTTACGTATATGAATTCATATTATTTTTTCTTGGCCTATTCAAAAATGTAACGAAATTTTAAAAAACACAACTTTGACATGTCACATTTTTTTGAGTCACCTTTTAGACTCCAAATTGGTTTCCTTCTGCGTCCTTAATCAATATGCATCTAATGAAATTTACAAATTTCTAAAAAAATTTATGGTTTGGTTTACAGATACCTTGTAGTATGGGGTGCCCCAAGCAGAGTACATGAACATGGCAAGTACGATTTTGCCGAAACGTCTTGATTATACCATCCATGAAGTAATTCGCCAAAACATCAATATATGACCAATATATACTTATAAATTTCATGAACATACTTATTATCGATTTTTTTTCTTTTCTACTATATTTTCAAAAAGAAATACTTTCAGGTCAAGCACAGTATGTTGCTGATTTGCCGGATCAACCGAATCAACTTTTTGCGGCGTTTGTAACAGCAGAAGCTATTGCCAATTCTAAAATCATCTCGATTGACGCTAGTGAAGCATTGGTGAGTCATTATTAGAAAACAATAATAATATTATTTGGCAAAGAAATCGTGAACCGATCTAACTCAAAAAAAATTACCCTACTCCACAACTATAACCCTCACCAACCAAACTGACTTCGTAAACGCTACTCATTACTTAACTGTATTAATTTCATGTGTATCTAATAGGATGAACTTCCACTTCTACTGTTGACCACAAATCAATAATTCCTAAAGTAACAATTGCAATTAAATTTCTCGTGAATGGTTTATAAAAGAGAATAAGGTCCTTTTCCATTGTTTATTAGAGGTACGGTAGCCGGTTGGTTAACGTGAGTGATTTGTTCAAATCATTCAATCGACCGGTAGAGATATTAACGATGATCCGAACTCCACAGACGGATAATATACAAGTATACTACATATCGTCTAACCCGTCTAGCATTATGCACGCTGAAAAGGCAAAGTTCATCGGAAACATAGGTATGCTCACAGAGGGTATTCCACTCAACATGTATATAGTTCTAACTAATGAACTGAACATTAACATCTTGGTAAAAATTATGTAAAAACGAATGTATTAACTAGATAACAATACTGTGTAATTCAAATATACAGTGCATTTCTTTAATGCCCCCCTTTTATGTTTTGAACGGGTCAACTCATAAAATTGAATTTGGGATAATGAATATAATCAATATCGATATTTCTAGAAATATTCCTTTTTATATGCCATATTGCAATTCCAACAACCCGATAAGGTTTGTTAAGTTATTTTTTGTTTATAAAAACGACAAAAAATCTCAGTACTATAATGAACATCATTGTTCAATTAGAATATTCTCATTTAGTTTTCGGTTTTACTAATAGAAAGGTACCCCGTCAACAATCTATCAATATTGGGAAACCATATTGAAAGACTTATAATCATTGATCAAAATTTAACAGGGGAACTATATTTGAATATACTGGAAACTACTGTTGACACTCTCATCACTGAAATCGTCGAAGCGAATCCTAATTAATTCGATATGGATATTGTATTCCAACAAGATGGAGCACCACCACATCACTCCAGAGAAGTTGGAAACTATCTGGACACTACTTTTCCCGGTCGTTGGATAGGCCGTCGAGGTCCTACAGAATGGCCAGCCCGCTCGACAGATTTGACACCTTTGGACTTTTTATGGGGCTATTTGAAGCAAATGGTGTACGAAACTGAACCTGCCCCAATATTGGCGCCTAGTCGCCATCTTGAAAGTTTTGTCTGTCACTTTTACTTCAAAATAGAGTATTCACGCATTTATTTCATTATCCCAAATTTCAATTTTTTGAGTTGAACCATTCGTATAACCGTTCATTAAAGAAATGCACTGTATAGTTTGTATGTGGGAAGTGGGAAAACGTATTTTCTTTACATAACTTACGTGAGTCAGGCAAGCTCATGGAATCGGCTCCTGATCCGCTCGAATAAAGAGACAACGTGTTCGTTCCACGTGAGTACTCTCTGGACTTTCCGGATTGATAGCTCTCGAAGCTGACGAATGAAGCTCTTTGGAGCAACTTGTTGGCTCCGAAGTTTTCTATGATGCTCGAAGTTTCTGTCACAACCGATTTTTTTTTATCTTTTCTCCTGAGGATCCTGAGGGTGTTGTCTAGACGACCGCCTCCCATCTGAGCGAAGTGGAAACGATAAAAATGATGATAATGCCAGTGACTTCCTAGTCGATGCCTCACAACCCCAAAATAATAACAATTTTAATAATCCCAAATGGGCTGAAAAGTCCGGGCTTAAAAAAAACGACTTGTCTTTGTTCAAAATAGGCTTTATTTATGAACGTAATCTCCGTCAAGAGCCACCCAATCATTCCAGCACCCATACAACACTTCAATACCGCTTTCGTAGGACGATTTACCTTTTGCTTCAAAGTATACCTTAGTTTCAGCAATAATCTCTTCATTCGAGCGAAATTTCTCACCACTGGGAATTGTTTGAGATCTGCGAACAGCCAGTAGTCACTGGGAGCCAAATATGGCAAATACGGTGGATGTGGGAGTCATTAGAAGTTCAATTCATGAAATTTTGCCATTGTTTCAATTGACTTACATAGTGCGTTTCTTTGCAATTCCGGCTTTCAAACGCTATAATAACGCTGTATAATGTTGATGTTGTACTGTTGATGGTATTTTCCTTCTCAAGATAGTTGATGAATATTACACCACGCATATCCCGAAATACCGTGGCCATAACCTATCCAGCCGATTGTTGTGATTTCGGGCGCTTCGGCGAGATTCACCAGTTACTCTCTACTCAGATAACGACCGTTTTGATTATGAAGTGAAGTAATGGAACCGTGTTGCATTCATCATCACATATCGTTGCAAAAATTTCGGTTTGTTATGTTTGAACATAGCCAAACACTGCTCAGAATCATCAAGACGTTCTTGTTTTTAGTCACCAGTGAGTTCGCGTGACACGCACTTTGAACAGAAGTAATATAGTTAGGAGAGTTCTGAGCTATTCCTTGAGCTATTCCTTCCGTTCACACGGAAAGGACAAATATCCGCGCCTCGCCTCTGCCAACCGTATATTCTGTGTGAATTAGGCCTTAGACTTTCAGAGCTCACTTCTCAACTTTTGCCGTTATACAGTCGACCAATCAGAAGCTACCGGGCGTACAGCGGAAAATTCAAATCAGTAGATGAACAAGGTAAGTACGAGCCCACTTCAAGGTCGGAGAGAGTATCGGATATATTCAAAAAGTGTGGGCTGCCTTGGGACTCGACCTCACTGCTCATTGGTAGTTTTGTCGGGACCGAAATTGACTCATTTTCTATACTTAACTTCATTTCTTGATTTCCGCATTCTCATAGTCAAATTCTCGTCAATAAAGCTTTCGCATGGTCATGAAAATAACAAAAGTAATCTCACTCTTAGCACAATAACTCACATACTTATGAACTTATGAAATTTCAACAGCTTCCTTTTGAAGGTTAGTTCTAAATGAAAAAGTGGTGAATGCAATATCCATCTATGTGTTAAGCCCGAGACTTTTCAAGCCAGGTAGTATATGTCATTGGCAAAATGGAAGAGGATATAACAAATTACATTGAAAAATAGCAATGAAAAGAAAATATTACTTGATTGATTATTTTCCTAGATTGATTGATAATGTAAAATACTTTGAAACTTGAAAATTGAGAATATCTTATCTCTTCTGGTACTATGCCTATCTGAAATTATTTTTACCCAACTTTTTCACTATATTCCATCAACTTGATCTTTACCTGTCTCACAAAGTATCCGTTACCACAAGCTCTGCATCTTCTAGTCTCTTTCTCTAAGTACCTAATGGCTCTCTCATGGAATTCCCTCTTCTGGTTGTCTGTCAGGAGATTGTACGTTGTTTCTCTGAATTCAGATGAACGAAAACGCATGTAGCCGCAAGACGCATACTTCGGCAAGTCTGTACACGTTTCTAAAACATCAAGAAGAAACATTTCATATCGATATCCATAACGATTGAATCTGGGACCAATTCTCTTCCTTAGTTATATTAATTCTACATATCAAAAGGAAAAAATTAATGTGTCAATTTGATTTATTTTGTTTTGTTGTTGCTGTCAACTGATCTCTGTTTCATTGAACACCAAGTTAGAGATTCTGCCTTTCATGAACTTCTTTTTTTGCAAATGAACCCTACTTGATCGATGGAATGCAATTATTCTCAATATTACGTTACTGAGTTTGCTACTCTCATGCACTGTGTGTATGTATTCCCCAAGGATCTGCCTTGAGACCCTTCCAGAAAGTTTGCCAAAATTGTATCATCACGAAACCATTTTTGACTCACCATCAATGATTAATCCTTTACAGTCACATTTGACGGACATGTCTTCGTTTGGATTGACCAATCTCTCCTTGAAACTCAAACCCCCTTCTATGAAATTTCCTTTTGCGCAACTCAAAACATTGATCTCGAAGAGTTTTTGCACAGCTGAAGAAGATAAACAAAATATTTCATTGGTGATTTTGATAAAACACTGGCTTGTTTACATTTCTACGATTTTTTTCAACTATACATTATTGAGCATTCGATTCCAAATTGAGGACTGTTAGGTGGTCATTTACACTGACAAATTGTATTTGGGTGTTTGAGCCGGTCTGAAATTCGACCATCAAACGCATAATATGGAGTCTGATGATTAGGCAGTTAAGATTAACACTATCAAAAGTCTTCGACGTATCCAATAGAATGAAAGTAAAGTAAGGAAAGTATTTGGGAAATTAAGGCTTATTTGGCAGTTTTCAGGAGTACATATGTCATATGGGACGAAGATCACTGATGCTATTCACTTTTGTTGATGGCTCTTAGGTATAGACTTCCGCTGCTATGGAAACAACCTGTTTCAAATGATGAATTGTATATATTTTTGAGGGACAGAAGGCTAATTTTTATTGAGAGAGATTTTGCTCTTCAGTATGGGGATTCTGATCTGCAATAAGTTATTTTACCAAATCTGGACTGATAGGGATGAACTCAAAAGATGCTGAAGAAAAGGAGTTTTGGTAGAAGATTTCAAAGTGGTTGTGTTGGCCTGGTAATGAGTTAACAATATTGACATCTTTTATGTCAAGGTCAGAGATCAGAAATGTGGATTCATCCTTATTGCCATCATTCCAGGACTTGAGTTGGTCCTACATGGCTTTAGTATTCTGACGGTGGACATTTAGCATATAACGGAATTAGAACCAATAATCTGACTGAAACTGAAATAGGTATTATAAGTACATACGTTTGAGATCATGAAAATTTTGGTATGGAATTTTAAGACATTCATCTCTTCCAACGTACCTACACAGTAAGTTCTGGTTGATACTTGCCGGAAAACAAACAGTTTCCCGGCTAATACCATGATGGAAATTGGACCACGCTGAACCATTGAGAAACGTGGAAGAAGGTGAATATTTTTCTTTTTTCTCAGTGAAATAACACTGAATACATTACCTAGCGCAGTAAGCCTTATAGCTGAAGAAGACATTATGTATAGCAACATATCTCTCGGAAAAGTGTCTCCAAGGATAGCACTACATTTGAGGAGCAACTGTTCATAAGAAGTCAAGGCGTCAAATGTTTTCAAGATGATTACGTCTATGGCTAGCTCGGGGTCGACGTCCTCCAGATTGAAACTTTCGTTCAGGGTACAGATATTGATCAACTGGTTCTTTTTCATCTTGTCATTGAACGTTTGGGCCACAGTGAGATCAGGATAGCTTTCCTAAGAGGACGTGAAATGAAAAACTCGATACAGAGAAGAATCACGTGGGAAATACCCTGCAACTGTCGATAAACATTTTCCATCTGATGGTCATCTTGTTTTCCTTGGAGCTCAAGTTCCTTTCTTCCATGATTTCCACCCACAGCTTCATTTCTTCTTTGGCCATTCTTGAAAAATAGTGTGATAAGCAAGGTATAGGTGATTGGTTAGGAAATGATGTGCAACTCTGTGTTTTGTTTAATAATTGGAGTTGTACCTTACTGTCATATATAAAGGTGGAATGACTATTCCAGTATCGTAGGCATTTTGTCTTGTCATTTCATACACAAAAAGGCCGCCAGACTGCATCAAGCTCACCAGAAAACTTTCGATCCATCCTGGGTTCCCATTACTCTTTGTTTGTATAGTCCTGCATGAAAAAACAATTAGCAATCCATGAAAATGATGGAAAAATTCAAAACAAAATATTCTTTGATACAATGGAACGTATTGTAGGTTATGAATAGATCATGTTAATAGTTCAAATATGCCTCAGGAATTTATTTCAAATCTACAGATAAGTGTACCAGTTAGAAACTCATATCCATTCAAAATCCTTGAAAGCGCCAACTGAAGATTGATAAAGATTGATTTGAAATGAAAAACTCTCAATAAATACTTTTCCCGTTGGAAGATTTACTTACTTCTCTAATTCTGGTGGAATGCCATCAACATTCAACATCTGACAGGCCAATCCAACGTGGTACCACTTGTCTATACCTTTCAGCTCTATAGACTTTATTCTACTCTTCTTCAGTACGTTTATGGCTAGAATCGATATTTCTTTTTCGGTACCCATTGTGACCACAATGAACACCAGATCAAGATCCAACAGAATATCGATTAGCAGCCAAGATTCGTCGTCTATGTACTCAGCGTCATCAATGGCAATCAACCAAAATATTTTGAAAACCTGAAAAGCAACTTTCTGTGGACTGCAAATCATTGTATGTAGGATTTTCGTTCCTGCCTTAAGAATCTAGGTACGATGTATATTTGAAACGGAAATGTATTATCATTGTTGAACTATGTTTTTCAAACAATGAATTGGTGAATCAATTTTTTTTACTAGAATGGGGCAAATACCGAAAAAAACTTTTCTCTGACTAGTACGAATAAGTTTGTTTTATTTTATGAAAAACTTTGATTTTTCTGTGAAGCATTCTTACTTGCTGGCAAAATACTTTGAAAGTGTTTCGGAGCATTTTGTATTTCCCTTTTTTGTCTTGCCGTTTGTACTCTTCGGTTATTGGAAAATTAACGTTGAAAACGATATTCAGATAGCATAAAAAAGGCTCCACTTCCGGCCTCATCCTGAGACGAGCTTTTATTTTCAGTTGTTTCTCATGTTCAGGCATGTCAGGGGTGATTTCGGTGAACCTTTGAAAAAGTAGCTGAATTGTCCTATAGGGCATCTGAAAAAGATATAACAACAAGGAAGTTCTGATTTCATTTATATTTACATGAAATTTATTCGTGGTTTAGCCAATCACCACTGATGATATTTTCTTTTGTAGGGAAACAAGGTTGTTTCTGGCACATTTCAAGGTCGCGCGTCGGCGATTTGCTGTATAGTATTAGGTTACGAATGATTTGTTTTCGGGCTTTGGTTTCATTTAACCTGAAATATTAATACTTCATGAATGAATTGTACTCTTGTAATGTTACCCAGACTGGTTCTGAAGAGGCAAGTGTCTTATTCCGAAACATCCGCCAGTGAGGATCACTATTGCATGTAAATGCAATTTCAACATCTTTTATTGTGTAGCAACCCTGTGAATGCTGTCTGATTCAATTTCACAACGCTTTGACAATTTTGTAAAGAGTTTATTTCGAAATCAATTGCTTTCGTCTTTTCTTTGGAATGTTCATACTTTCTGATTAACGGAAAAACAGATTTTAAACAGATTTTTTCTGTATAAAGAAGAGGAAAGAAAAAACTTTTTCCCCTCAAAAATTCCTGTTGTGTTGTTGTGTAATTTTTTTTTCTCCCAGTATCCTACCTTGTAGTTGGTTGTAGTCCCTAATTATGAACATTTATTGTTTCGTGACCATTGAACTGAATTCAGTATTAAAATCACAAATGACCGTGTTCTGAAAGGAAACATCTCATAAGGTGCCCTGACTTTTCTTGTCATACGTGATACTGTAACGATTGAAGTTAGAATACACTACCTCATAGTCAAATGCATTGACCGCGAATCTGTGAACAGGAATATTTGGGTCTGTGACAAATATCAGTTCTTCTAACAACCTAGATTTGCCCTGCCTGTAAACCCCTTGCAGAATCAACATATTGTTGAACGGTTTTTGGGACTTCTCGACTGATAGCCTCTCTGCTCTCTCCAGAAGGGTAATGAACAAATCTATTTCTTGCTCCCTGCCTAATATCGGAAGGGGGTTGAAGAACAGTGTGGTCTCCTGGAACCTGAAACATTGATAAGTTTACATGTTGGTAAAACCTGGACATTTCCTGAAACACGATTCAAAGAACATGCGTATTCTGGGATAATTTTTACTCACTTCTCCACGCCTTTGAACTCGTATATGGGTCCGGGATTGATAATACCCTTCAAAGATTTGTACTCTTGCAAGATGAAGTTCCTGGATTCAAGTTTGCTATGCAGGAACGTCGAGCGATCGCATGTTACTCTATCCGGATAGGCAACCATCAGTCTGGCTGCTTTGTTCACCACAAGACCGATGACGGTGTATTCTCTCCTAAGGGTATGGCCAAATGCTCCACAATAGCATTTGCCTGTAACCGAAATATATTGAATGTTTATATGAGTGTGAAGCCAAAACAAGTATTGTTCCCAAACATCAGAACTGTAACACTCTTTTCAAGGCGAGTTTTACCAACCTAGTCGGCCACCACTTTGGACTTAACCGTTCACTAATCTAACATCAATTCAGTGTTCAAAGTCAACTTGGAATAACTATACTATAGTATAACAATTTTCAATTGAATGTAACTCATATACAAATTGAACTGAGAGCTAACGGCAATAGTGTTAAATGTTAGAACTAAATTATTACCGGGATCATTTTTACTGTCTATGCATCGCCATTGTAAATAATTGAAAAGTAAGATGATTCCCTAAAAAATTTGCCTCCCGTAACAAGATAGCTTGTGCATATCGATAGGATGTATGAGCGAATAGGTGAACCAGTTCGTTAAATACTTTGAAACATCGGTTAACTGATCAACACTTCGCAGGCCTTTTATATTTGATTTTTTGACTTTTCTTCGAATAATATGGTGTATAGAGATTTCTCTCAAAGAGGGTGGCAAATTGTTATATATATTTTTACTCTCACACATTATTGATTTTTTGGTTAATTCTAAGTGGGGGATGAGGAGAGGTACATTTTTTCTCGTTATTTGACGAGTATTATGGCTTGTTGAAGTGCGCTCAGTATCGGAGACGTTGGACTTGTGCTTATGCTCCAAACATAGAGTTTCAAGTATAAAAATGGAAGTTAAAGTCAAAATTCTGCGTTTCATTAATAACGGTGTTCAATGCTCGGTGTATTTAGCTCTGAACATGCATCTGACTGCTCGTTTCTGCAGGACGAAAACAGAATCGAATAATTGCTTGCTGCAATAACCTCAAAATGCAATACCATAACGCAGGTGTGATTCGATTAGAGAAAAATATGTCACCTTACTCGTTGGCAGACCTAGTTCCTCAGACACAGCTCTCACTGCGAAGCAGCCCGATGCCAGTTTACTTTTGAGACTTTGGATGTGGATATGAAATTTTAAGTTACTATCAATTTCAATACCAAGACATTTGGTACATAGTTTGTTTATATTTGTTTAGATTAGAGAAAAATATGTCACCTTACTCATTGGCAGACCTAGTTCCTCAGACACAGCTCTCACTGCGAAGCAGCCCGATGCCACTTTCCTTTTGAGACTTTGGATGTGGATATGAAATTTTGAGTTACTATCAATTTCAATACCACGCCATTTGGTACAGAGTTTGTTTTCAATGTCCGTAGTGTCAAATATAAGAGCTTCATGAATATACTTGAAGGTTAGAAGGCTAGTTTTTTTCATTGAAGCAGAAATGGTTTGAGTCGCATCAGTGTTTAACCTTCTTCAAATCATCTTCCATTTTTGATTTTGGTAACTCAAAATTAGACTCCTTCCACATGAGTGTCGTGTCATCAGCAAACATTGTGAACTGGCCCTGTATATTAATACTGGCTAGGTCATTTATATTGAATAGGAATAATATCGACCCAAGGACTGAACCTTGTGGAACGCCACTCAAAATTTTTCGTAATTTGGAGTTGGAGTTGTTCTCTGAACTGGAGAGGAAAACCTTCGAACATTATTCACAACTACGATGTTGTTTCAAAATGATTTTTTCTTCCAGAGAAATTAATGAGCTTCATCCACATATCTTTGTAAAGATTCTTCACTTTCTTTCTCTTCTTTTGGGGGAGTTTCCTACATTTTTTGTTCAATGATATAGGAGCAGAAAGCCAAACAGTTTTTTCTTTCGATAAAGGTGTTCTTTCAAAAATACGACCCAAGTGCAGATTTTTTTGTAAAGAGATGGAGAATTAAAAAGTATAAACCTTGCTTTCCCAAATATTATTCGATTCTGAGAATATACCCCTTTCAACTTAAACATTATTACCTTTTGATATTTTTTTGAACATTTATTTATACCTGTTGTCACTCCTGCAGCAATTCCGTGAACATGGTCCATCGCTGCTATTTTTTCTCTGCATTCAGTGGCACACTTGAGGGCGATTTGACTCTCCAATTCATGTTTGAAGCCTCTCAGGCCAAAAATTACGAGCAGCATTAGGTCTTTGTCGAAATTGCTAATTTTATTGACGCAGCCGTATTTATCCTTCACAACGCTGAAAAAAAGTTATATTTTTTCATATTTTGTCATAACATCCTGCTTTGAAAGTCAAAAAAAAAGAAGAAGTGAAATCACCTTCACCATGTATATTTCCATGAATTCAAACCTTCACGAATGTCTTTCTATGCAAAATATATTTGTCGAGGATACATCTTTTAGTTTATACTTGCAATTTCTACGTCAGTTTTGGAGTTTTGAAAATCCAATTTCAAAAATTCAAAAGAAATATACAATATTGAATTTTCGAAAAGCAATATTGCGCAAGTTGAACACAAGAAATATTTAGGGCCTCAAATATTTTATTTTTTCAAGTTTTAAAACAAATCGCTGTTATAAACATTGTTGCTGTAGTTAATACAGAGAATTTGGCTTTTAAAAACAAAACATGAAATTTTTAGGATTATACATTGATGAAAGCCTCTGTCTCATAATGAGATATTTAAAAAGAAAACCGGACCAATTTTAGGAATATTATTTAGGGATAGAAATTTTACTCGAATAAAATATCTCAAATGTATATATTTCTGTTTGGTATATTTAAATCTACAATGTTTAATTTCAATTTGGGGAACAGCTAATTTACGAATAATAAATCCTCTCAAGAGACTGCAAAATAAAATAATATAATGTATATTCAAATTATCATATCTTGAACCTACTCCAAATGTATATATGTTACGGTAAAAGTACATAATTCGGTAAATGTATACAATTACCGGTAATTGTATACATTTACAGGAAACTCTGGTAAAAGTAGGAAATGATCTTAAAAAACCTTCTATTTCCTACTTTTACCGGTAATTGTATACAATCGCCAGAGGAGCTTGGTGAAAGTAAGAAATTCACATTTCAACGATAGA